>CBMN010038513.1:0-15445 GCA_000582825.1 Hordeum pubiflorum
TTGTTTATGTGTCCACACATGTATTTAGTTTCCGGTCAATACAATTCTAGAATGGATAATAAATATTTATCAAGAACAAGGAAATATGATGATGACCACTTTATTATTGTCTCTAGGGCATATTTCCAACACTGTCCAGATCTGGCCGGCTCGTCCCCAATCTTGTCAAGGGGCTTGCTTTGGGGGTGGAAGGAGGGTCCTTATGCCCCTTCAACGATAGGTGGTGGTTGTGGACCGTGGCAACGGGTGGGGGCGGTCTTGGATGCTGGGGAGATGACCTTGGTGGTGGGAATAGCGGTGCCTGTGGGTGAGGCTCACGGCTCGGGTGCTGGATGGCTGCCATGGCTGTGAGGGCGGCGTGATGGCTGGTATTCGACGTTTAGTGGTCGGGTGTGCCTGGTCTGCCCACAGCTACGCATACCTTGTTCTGATGGCGGATAGTGCTAGCCGAGGTGAAAACTTCGTCCGCCTTTGGCCAGATTGACGGTGGCTACGTTTGTGGGTGTCGTACCCTTTTTGAAGGCTCCGTCGCGTCTACTCACTCTGGCTGAAGACCCTAATCCTTTGGATCTGGCGATGTCGCTTTGGAAGCCCCGTTTCGTTGATGTTCGGTTGCATCTCTTCATGGTGTGATCACCTCTGAGGACTCCATCAACTTCTATTCGTGCTTATTCTTCCTACTTGTAGTTTGCGAGGAGTTGCTTGGAGTATTGTGGTTGTTCTTCAGCACTTGTGTATCCAACCTTGGGTATGGATTGTATGTGAAGACTTTTTTGGCTACTTTATAAGGTTTCACTTATGTCAAAATTAATATGCGAAGTAAATAAAAATAAAGGGAGTACTAACAAATTTGACACGGATATGTTCCATCCTGTTGTGCGACTCAACCGTGAACCGTTGAATGGGTACTATCGCAGCAACAAAATACGTGATATTCTAGACAGGATGTGACTTTGATATTTACGCTGTATCCTTGTGTTTTATAAGAAAAAAAAAGGCTTTTAGGCATCAGGGTTTCTCCGCCTCCCGTTGGCGTCGCTGTTGATCTGCCTCGTCTGCTGTGGCCTTAGGGCCATGGAGGCACGGTGAAACTTGGCCTTTGTCGACAGGATGGCTCATGCTTAATTTTTAGGTCTTCATTTTTAGGTATTATTTAGTCTATTTAGGGTATGTGCCCTGCTTAGGAAGACGACAACGACTAGTCGTCGCTAGGTGGTCTACGGTCATTGATTTAACTTTTCTTACTTCTCATTGTTTTGTACTGACATGATATTTAATGAATAGATCGGAAGTTTTTCTCGCAATTTTTGTTATTCTGGATTTTCTAAGTAAATATGTTGTAAAGAGATTTTCTAGAAAATAGAAAATATTTTTCTAGACAAACGGAATGACATCATCATCAGAGTTAGACTGCATGTATTTAAGGGCACCATCCACTTGGACGCAGTGCTAGTGGCAGTACTCCAAGTAGCATACATCGCTTCCAACTTAAAGGTGGTGGGGAAATACGGAAATTTATTTATTTAGATAACCATCAGGCCCAATTATTACAAGAAATGACAGGGAGTTGGCGCGCATACCTAACTCATAAGTACATATAAAAAGCTCATAATTGTTTTTGAGGTATATCTTACCGAAATTCTCTTTGGCAATTCAAAGCCTATTTGATTCACGGAATTCTAAAAACACGACAACAGAAAAAAAAAATTGGATTGGAATGCATGATCATATATCAATCATATAGGATGTTGGTTTGTTTGCTTGCGCCATAGGGGAAACAAATAATTCTTTTAAAGAGGTTTAACTGGATGCTAAAAGTCATAGAATCATTAGCAAATATTCCTATATGGTTCAATCCTATCAATCAAACTACCAACATAGAAAAAATTTGAAGAATTCTAATCCTTCAAAGTTTCTATAAAAATGTTCTGCATCAAAGGAGCCATAATTTTCTTATATAACCATGGCACATAATCTGTCAAAGGAACAACAAGAGCAAGTCGAATAATTCATCAATGAAAAAGAATATCTCACCAAAAATTTCTTACAATTTATTTTGTTAAATAATCATCACATGGAGCAAGTTGGGGAGCATGGTTAATTCCCCAACGAAATATCTCTTACAAAAAATTTGTTAGATGATTTTTGTTGAAGGCATCTAGTACAAGCATATGTCCTTGCAGACATTTCTTACTGGAAGCAGAGCAGGATTAATCAAGACCGCCTCCACTCGGCTTTCTGCACACTAGCTGCACATTAACAGTTTACAAGAATACAATGGTAGTTGGAACTTGGAGATATGAAATATCTTCCAAAATGTTGAGAACTTGCATGCTCAGGGAAACTGGATAAGTTACATTTCTACTGTTAAAAATGAGTTAAATTTGCGCGAATTCGGCAAATGCAAAGAAGCAAAAAACAACTGAGTTCGTGTCATGTACTCAGGACGTACATGGCACAACCCTGAACATGTGCCAAGGAAGAAACCCAGGCCAGTGGAGGGAGCAGCCAACTACCCTTCAAGGTTTCCTTTGACTGTCAGCTATGTACTGCTTCCCTACCAGAAAAACTATCACTTCTCTTCCCTTGCACCATGTATCTGCAGATACCAGCCATGGATCACCAAACTATGTTTGCCGTGCAGAAGATTGCCGCCTCACTCCATTCAGCGCAGGACATTTTGGAGAGTATCCTGGACCCAGCTTCCGAGGAGAAAACACCAAGGATTTCCGACCGGTCGAGTCTTGATCCCAAGGATGGGCTGGGACTCCTGCAATTGCAGGCTCATGACATTCATGATCTGGCCAAGGAGTTGGAGATCAAGCTCTCAGAGTGCATGGACAAAGAAAGGAATGAGAGATGCAGGATGGAGAGTATGGTATCAAGCTTAAAGAAGGAGAACCAGGATATTAGGAGCATGTTGGAAGTTGCTATAAGTGAGAAGGAGGCGGCGGAGAATAGCCTTTGTGTGTTGAAGGGCGATGCCAATCAGAGAAGAAGTTCAATCCTGCAGATTGCTGAGAAGGGATTGCAGAAGGTTGGCTTTGGCTTCATCATGGAGGTGATTAGTGGAGAATCAGAAGATGAGACGAGCAGCTCTAGTGCCGGTGCAGCATCTAATGGAAGAGAAAGTGAACAGGAGGTTGACAGTCTGGTAAGTATTTCTACATCACTCCTCTGTAGCTGCCATAGTTCTGTTGTTTAGATAATAGCCCCAAGCAAAATACAATACATAGTTGTTATTTGTGAAGTACTACCTGTCATGTAATCCCTATTTCATGATCCTGCATGCAATGCAGCTAGAAACTATTGATCTTGTTATGTTTATAAGTTATCCACTGAAATCATCGTGCACTGGAAAACTTGTCAGCTAATAAATTACTTCAAGTTGTTTCCCTTCAGGCTTCAATAGTTGGTAAGACACTGAAAAACCTGCATCATGAGATCAATGAACTCAGACAGGCCTTAGACGAGTCCAGGTAAAATATTAAGTCGTCGATCAAAGATGTCTACTATAATTTTTTGATGGACCAGTAAAGGGCCTTCCTGTAATCTGTGCTAACTGATAACATCAAACTGCTTCAACAGATCAGATTGTGATCATTTGCAACTCATCGCTGCTCAACAGACTCAGAAGATAATCAAACACGAGTCGCACATACAGGATCTAACAGAACGGGAAATTCTCCTACTTCAAAGTGTATAACAATATCTATTATTTATTTATGTAGTTTCTTTTATTTTCTAGCCCTGTAATTGACAAGGATCTGAAGTCTCTTTCTCATACATAAGGTGGAAGAGCTTAATGTCGGGGTAAAGGAAGCAGAACAGGAAGCTGCACGATGGAAAGAGGCATGTGCGTTGGAGGTAGACGCTGGAAAAGCTGCCATTAAAGAACTAAATCAGGAGGTAACCCAAGAGGAAAAGGGTTAACCTAAGCTTCATTAAAATGGACCTCTTGAGGTCAAGAACTGTGCTTTTCAAACTGATAAATGGCAATTGAGCATAATGTCATTCGAGAATTTATATGAATATATGATGCTCCTTCAAAGTAATTAGAACAAAATTGAAAGATATAAGCATGTCCAACTTTTATTTATACAAAAAACGCAAGTTTGGAATCCTTGAGTTTGCACTTTGCAGTAAATGCAATAGGATAACATCTCTAGTATGCAAGATATCGTACTCTCATTTAGTCATTCATGAGAGGAGATGTGCATGTTCTAACGAGATACCTTTTCAGGTGACCTTGCTCAGAGAAGAACTGCGAAGGGTAAAAGCAGACTTGGATGTCACAAACAGCAAGATACAGCTAAAAGAGAAATTAGCCGCCAGTGCAATGGCAGCCCAAGCTGCTGCAGATGCATGCCTTAAGCTTGCTGACAGTAGATCTGCTGGGTTACAACAGGGAATAGAAGAGTTGACAAGGCAGATAGAGCAAGAAGACACACATGCAAGAAAAGGGCGAGACAGTGCTCGAAGAAGAATAAGATACGCCTGCTGGCCATTGCAGCGACTTCGAGTCATATCTGCATCCTCTCGTGCCAGGACATGGTTTGTTGATCAGAATGGAAGATTGTTACCAGGGACAGAAGCACTACTTCAAATAAGGATCTGACTAAGTTCCCCTATTTTGTCTATGTAGGCATGCACCTATGCTTTTTGCAATAAATTCATATGGTCTTCGCACTACTCAGTACTCACTGAATCTAGTTTGTCTGACTACTGCCATCTGGAGAAGTCATTCAACTTCCAGCTCTTTTGAGTGAGCATAACTCAGAAAAAAAAATTAAACGCATTAATGGGACAGTACAAAGAAACCAGGATGTTGGGCACCTTACGAAATGGACAAGAAAATAAAACATAATGGGATACTGACAAAGAGTATGTATTCGGAACTTTTGATACTTACAGGGTTGGTGTTGCGTGATGCAGCAGCATGGGCTCATTCGTTGACTTGAAGCCTGACACTCATACATTATGTCAAAACTCAAACATTCACAAACCTGGCCCTCCTGGCCTTATGAGGGCCATCTACTAATGTACTCATATTGGTTCTCTAGTATCCTCTACACCCCAGCCACCATACTGAGTCAAGATGGTTCAGAAATTACTAACCTGTAGGAGGTCTCTACTTGGAAGGACAGAAGCACCCATTCTTTCTTCCTTCATTTCCACATGGATTCCCCTTTTAGGAGATAAGATATGACAACAGAAAACCAATTTTAACAAACACCTTAACAACTTTGTTCCTCATACAGTCATAACAACAAAGGATTAACCGAATGTACTGGATGCACCTTTAAACCTTTGGTAGAAATAAGGGTTCATCTCTTTCCCCTATACAATAAGGCAACATTTAAACAACTTTTTTCAACATAAATAAAATTCTAGGATATATAAAATAACAGCAAGTCTGACATGAAGTTGGAATAGATGGAGCAGAAATTTCAGGGAATCAAATGGAAAACCAGGATCTATTCAACTTCAGACATAGAACACTAGAACTTCTCAAATTGAGTTGCCAATAAGCATTAAAAATACCCAGCCCAGCTATGCCCTTACATTGAGCAAATACACACTGTATGGCGTAGGCAGTACATGGTAACAGAATCATCTAGGGGTTTGTAGAAATCTGATTAAAACATCTAGCAATGCTTGAATATTCAGATGGTTCCATGTATACAAACTGTCACTTGGCCTTCTTCCCTAATGGCATTGAAGTAACAGAAGGCAATTCCCTCTTCTTGCTACAAGCACTGGTTCTACCTTGAGGCTCACCGCTATCATCATCGCTCGCCTCATTCACCTCCTGAGTATTTATTTTCTCCTCCTCCGCTGACTTCCTCTTCTGCGCATTCACCTTTCCGAGCAACCTCCTCTCCACCGGATCAGTGGGAGCTGCCCGCTTCGCATTTGGCGCCACTTTAGCGCCAAGGCCAAGCCTACAACCAAATTGGTCAGTCTCATAAAACAGCTACCCATGAATACTAAGAAAAAGGATAAATGAATTGTATACCCTGACGGGCGACCCTCGAAATCCTTATCATTTAGCTCATCCGGCTCCAGCGCGCTCATTTTGTCCACCCATGTCTGGGCCTGAGAATGACACATGAAATGGGTTGAGTCTGACACAATCTTATCAAGCACTCAACAAACACACTAACGAAAATCTATCTAGCATGGTGGCCATGGTGGCGGATGCTTCTCAGTTGCTTCCGAGACAGCGAGCGCTGCAAGTTCTATGTACAACATGTGTACCAGGATGCGACTACTCTTGGCACAGAGGATTGCATCGAACACCTTGGAGGAGACAGAGAAGGGTAACAGGAGGAGGAGGAACCGAGGGGTCGAGGGATGTGGAACTCACCAACTTGAGGGCCTTGTTGAGCGTGACCACCTTCGGGAGCGGGGCCTTCTTCTCCGGCGGCGGATTCTTCTTCTCCGACCGCTGCTCGGCTGCCATCGCCGGCGGAGCTAGACTGGACACGAAGGGCGCCAAAGAGGACCTGCGCCGGGAGCTGACAAGCTGTGACAGGGATGGGCCTGCTGCGGCCGCGGGGCGCTACAAGCTTCGGGAGGAGGTGCCGCCGGCGGCGGCGGCGGCGAGCGGCGACGAGATTTTGGGGGCGAGGAAGTGATTTCGGTCTCCCACCGTCCCACGACGATCGATATCTCCTATTCGCGCATAGGGCGCGGGATAGCAGGGGAAACGCGTCCCCCAGCGGCAATGGGCCGTAGCCTAACTACTCGTTTACCGTTTTTTTTGGCTTATTTATTTATTTATTAAAAGGATAAAATTCAGTGGGAGGATACGTTCCGCCGACTATGAGACGCCTACGATGACTTCATAAAATCTCAAAATTGCCGTCTAGCCTCTCAGAGGTGCTCATAGGGGTAAACTCTGCGTGTGTCCATAGGGGTGACCGGGTGAGTGTATCCACGTATATATGAGTGCTTGCGTTTGTACTGTGTTCAAAAAATATATTAAGGAAAAAAAAAATATTTACATTTTCACGTATAAATATCTGTCCTGTATTTTGACAAATACTTATTGCATTTTTGAAAATTATTCATCTCATAACTGAAAATGTCAATCACGCATTTAAAAATGTTCACCGTGTATGTAAAAGTGGTCATCGTGTATTTAAAAATATTTAATAAATGTATATAAATGTTCCTTATGTATTAAAATTTCTTACCACATATTGGAAAACTATTCATATACTTTGGAACATGTTGGTAGATTGAGAAAATGTATCCATGCATGCATGATATATGGTCATCTATAAAAAAAAGAATGATAAATTTACAAGAAAATAAAAACAGTAAATCAAGAAGAGAATGATAAATTTACAAGAAAATAAAAACAGTAAATCAAGAAGAACATGTGAAAAAACATAGAACTGAAACACATAAAATGAGAAATTGAGCACGCTGGAGTGACCTCTTTGGACTTTAGTTTCTCCGGGTTATGAGTTGTGTTAATGGTAGTGGACAAAATATAATTTTTATACAAATCCCATGTATAAATGCAAGATGTTATGATGAAGAGAAAGATAGCAAGAATAGCGCTTACCATTGGGAGCTCCAAAGGAAAAGTTTGGAGCCTCGGCCATGGAAATATCTGCTCTCAAAGAGGAAGAAAACAAGGAAATTGACGATGATAGCAATAACTAGGGAGAAGGAGATTTTTTGCGCCGAGAAGAACATGAGACTTAATGGATGCATGAAAATATAGGACATCATAGATGCGGAAAATGAACTTAATGATGACATTGAAATAGAATAAAAGAGGAACTTCACGGTGGCATGCGGATATATGACAGAATAGATAAAAAAAATACCTAATGGTGAGAACATCTGCTCTCAAAGAGTAAGAGAACAAGAAAATCAACAATGGAAATATAACTAGGAATGAAAAGACTTAATGATGACATGAGTATATATGACAAAACAGATAGGAAACGATAGGCTCTAAGTGCGGCATGAAATGGTACGCAAAAAGAAACTTGAAGGTGCCATTAAAACGTAATATAAAATAGATAAAAATAATGGTGGCATGAAAAGAAATGACAAAATAAAAAATAGATATAGGTGGTTGGAGAAGAAGATAACATTTTTAGCTGGGTCAATGCAGTCAAAGTTGAGCCTTCTTGAGTGACTTGTTTGGATGTTAGTTCCTCTGAGCTGTGAGTAGGTTGATAGTGGTAGACAAAATATAACTTACAATCCTATGTAAGAGCATCTCCAATAGATGATGTAAATAGGTCGGGACCAATTTTTACATCATGAGATGGCAAAAACGCTGCTTCAACAGATGATGTAGCTGTAAAAATATTTTACTCGGGGATAGGGCATGATGTAAAATAGGCCATCACTTGTTGCTCTAGAGAAAATTTTACATCACTAGGGGACCACGCGGTTGGAGTGAAATTTGCATCACCATGTGTTTTTATACATCACCAAGTGTTTCAACAGATGATGTAAAAGCAGGGCACACGCAAGAAGACAACCGTGATGTATATTGCAACACCTATTTTACATCACATGTTGGAGTTTTTTTAAAAGGAGGATGACTCCCGGCCTCTGCATCTGGGCGATGCATGCAACCATTTTATTANNTATTCACAAAGACCTTACAAAGTAAGACATCAATAAGTCTGAAGCCACCATCATGACAACGCCTGTTGGAGTTGGAAGGTTTTTGATGATGTAAAAAGACCATTTTTTGGTGATGTAAGTTTTACTCAACGTACATTTTGGCGATGTATTTTACAACATCTATTTGAGATGCTCTAAGTGGATTGATTTCATTTTTATACAAACCCTATGTAGGAATGCAAGATGTCATGATGAATAGTAAGAATCACACTTGCCATCAGGACCTCCCAAGGAGAATTGTTGGAGCCATGAACCATGGAAACATCAGCTTTGGAAGAGGAAGAGCGGAGAAAAACGATGATGACAATAATAACTAGGAACAGTAAGATTTTTTTTGTGACAAGAAAAAAGGAGATTTATGGCGGCATGAAAATATAGGACATAGTAGATTCGGAGGGGGAATAAACCTAATGATGGCATAAGACATGACAAAATAGCCAAGGAAAATCTAATGGTGAGAACATCTACTCTCAAAGAGGAAGAGAATGAAAAAAACTGAGGATGCCACCAATAACTAGGAAAAACAAAGCTTGATGGTGACATGAATAGATATAACCAAATAGATGAGGAAAAGAGAGATTGTAAGGCAACATGAAAAGATGTAGAAAAATAAACTTAACGGTGACATGATTATAAATAGATAATAAAAATAATATAATGGTGACATGAAAAGACAAGGGCAGCGATCTGCGCCTGCGGACCGGCGTAACGATTGGGCCGGTCACGTCCAGGCTGTCCGATGCAGCGATCCACCGCCGTTAGATCTGGACGTCACACTCAAACAAACTGTTGTAGCAAAAATCGATTCTCTGTGTACCTCATCCCCAAACACTCACGAGGAAACACAAGGAAGCTCCTGCCCCACGTCGGCCCGTCCCTAATCTGTGGCGCCGGCGGCCGAATCTACCGTTGTTTTGTTGCCAGCGACCGACAGATCTCGAGGAGGGGCTCCCCAATCTATCACGGGACAGAGGATTTGCTTCAACCATGAGTTACATCCAAGATCAATTAATTGCTGCCATGGATTTGGGTTCGTCGAAGATCCGCGCTCGTCTTGGATGCAGCTCCACCGCCCGCGCTCACCATGGATGCAGCTTCGCCGCCTGCGCTTGCCATGGATGGATCCCGCCCTCGTCGCCCTCACACGCCATGGATGCAGCTCCACCTCGTCGGCAATTGACTGGTTCCAGCAAATAGAATTGCCCGTTGTAGCATTTTTCATTGTCGGTCGTAGCAAAATGGAGACACAGTTGCAACAACAAAAAAACATCGCCGTCGTCGTTGGTTGTAGCTCGTCATCGCTGGTTGCAGCAAAAAAGTCGTCGTCGCCGTCACGGGTCGTAGCTCAACCGTGATGGATGTAGCAAAACGTTATACCGGTTGTAGCAAAAAGCGATGCTAGTTGTAGCAAAACCGCGATGCCGACTGTGTGTTGTAGCAAAACGTGACGCCGGTTGTAGCAAAAATCTATGCCGGTTGAAGCATGTAACGAAACTGCGACGCTAGTTTTTCGTTAGGAACGACACCGCCTTGTCCTCGCCATCCAGTGTGTGCCCGTGGTTGCAGGCTCCCATGAACGCCGGTTGCAGCTCCCCTTGACACCGGATGTAGCTCCTGCTGTCCATGGTTGCAGCTCATCATTCCGGTTGTCGGGGGAGGAGAGGATTGCACGTCCATGGATGCAGCTCCCGCTCGCATCGGCTCCGATGCCTCCTCAACAGCGATCACCGGCGTTGGAATTTTTGGGGATTCAAGGAGAGAGAAAAAGAACTGGGATGAGCGACGAACTGGATAGACATGCGTGGGGTTGGGGATAGATACTGCGGCAATATATTTCTTGTGTGTGCGCTTTGCGCGAGGAGGCGACCGGCCGAACGCGTGTAGAAGCGAAGCGTTTTTCAAAAGACAAAGAGTGGCTGGCATCCTCGTTTTTTTCATTCTCTTCCTCTTTGAGAGTAGGTGGCCAGAAAATACATGACAAAACACGTAAAAAAATTTATGGAGATGCGGGGGATCGAACCCCGTGCCTCCCGCATGCAAAGCGGGCGCTCTACCATTTGAGCTACATCCCCTTTGTATTTAAATCTTAACCAGATCTTTGAACACTCTTAGACCTGTAACGCGATGGGCCAATGTGTGATTTAGGATGACGAGCCCACTTGTACAGGCCTGTTTGTGCGTGGCAGGCTTAGCATCGTCCTCGTAAAAAAAAAATCCTTTAGGCGGGAGGGTTCAGCCACATATTAGTCCCACCTCGGCTGGAGGGAGCGAGCGCATGGATGCGAGGTCCTTAAGATGGGAAGGGGTGCGTCCGAGCAAAAACATGATCCTTCAGGCAGCGAAGGGAAATGAGGAGTGGTACAGTCTCGCTTCATCATGCGAGAGGGGTGCCCGCCCCAATAAGCCTGTTACGACACTGGGGCATCCCCGTGACCTACCATTTGATCCTGAATGCACAATTAAAAACATTTTTTGTTTGGAACTTATTTTCTTGGTTTTTTAGCTGTTTTCTCTTGGTTTTGTTTTGCCTATGCTTACGTTTCTTCTTGTTTTACCCCCCCCCCTCCGGCGCCTGTTTTTCTAGGTTTTGTTTTGCCTAAGTGTTATTTTAATTTTGCTTTCGTTTCTGTTTGTTGGTGCTTGTTATCGTAAACTTTGGGTTAGAACCCATGCAGCTCCATTGTTATAGTCCAACTCCAACGCTGATATCTAATTCATTCGTTTGGGTCATCCGGACAAAACACTGGCCCAACGGGAGTACCCAAACGAGACAAGTTGTTTGGCTCCCATTTTATGTCCGTCTTGATGCAAACTTGGAGCAAATCTGGGCGAGAAATGGGTCTCGAACGGACATAAACGAATATTCTCACGAGTCCTTGTCGTGCGCCTTGTGTCCACCCAGGCCCATATATCAGCGACCCGAGCACCACCGTTGTGGCTCAAGCCGCCGACTCAAGCACCGCCGATGTCGGGGAGGAGCTGCGTCGGGGCAGGGGGCACACTACTTTGCCTCATGCGTGTGTGCTGCTCAGCCTCGTGGCGGGCATGCTGCTCTGCCTCGCCCATGTCGTAGGACACCTCGCAGTGGAGTTCGAGGCCCACAACAGCTGATACGTGTTCAATGAAATGCCGACATTCAAAGTCATCATGAAATGTGCTAGCACCATTGGGTTCATCAACCGGCCGTGCGTGTTCGCTCCATGTCCGTTGAGCGGATGGTGTACCCAAACGGACAAAACGAACCATTTGGTGTCGTGCCTTGGAGTTGGCCTTAAACGGTCGTATCATCTTGTGGATACCGCCGCAACACGCTAGCAACAACAATAGCCCTATACAACGTCGCCCACCTCCCCCGCAGGATACCACCGTAACCCGGTAGTAACAACAGTAGGCCTATGCAATGTCGCCCCACCTCCCCTGCAGCAATGCCTTGGTAGCCGCCGAGATGGGTTTGTAGTAGCCCATGGCCATGGGCTCAAGACACCTTCGAGCATTGCAGCAACACATGATGAATCAACCTCCCTTACCATCGTGACCAAATAAAAAAAAATCGATTGACATACTATTTCATAACTACATATTCTTTGTTGTTTTGTGTTCTTAGGCAATGGCGAATAGTAGCATCTTCAAACTGATCATCGTTTTTCTCATGGTGCAAGTTTGCTTGCACATGCAGCTACAAGACCAGTGGGGTACAATCCGATATGCTACCCTAGGAACATATTTTGTTGTGGGTTCGGTGCTGCGTCGACCAATGCACCCGCACCATTCACCGATCCTTGATATGTGGTTTTATTCTTCTCCAAGTAGTAAGCTAGGCATATAAATGATAGATGTGGTTTTATTGTTTCATGTGTTACCTAATACTTAATATTGTGATACTACTTTTAAGAAGTTATTGTAGTCGCTACCTACCTAATAAAATGGGAGGAGATTATTATATATCTTGTTCGAAATATACTGCAAAGATATTAAAACTTATGCTTACTTTAGCCCTTTTGAAAACTGGATTTGTTGGCCGCTTTGACCTCATGAGGGAAAAATATCCTGGATGAGACATCCACGTCGATCCCTGAGATTGATCTTGGATGGGTTGGGTCGTCGATCCCACGGATCGATCTCATTGGGCTGGGTGACCACTGCCACAACCAACCATCAAGCCACAGGCCCGTCCTCGCATTGGCTAGCTTTGAACGTGGAGTTGTGCACACATATGTATGGTGTATAAACCTGTGTACTTTATATATCTTCATTTCATTTCATTTTCATAATATTAATTGGTAGATCTCAAAGCATAAGTCTCTCGTTCTGATTTCAAGGGGCCATGATGCCAAGAGCCAAAAGTTCGCTCCCCATGGATGTCATTCTATATATCCAGAAGATAAGATGATGAGTGAGGAGTGTATCTTTTTTGTTTTTTTAGGAATGACGAATGTATCCTGTATGTTAGTGATAATATATCTTGAGAGTCAATTTACCATTTTTTTCAAAATATGTTTTGATGTCTAATGTTTTTCATACACATCATAAATTATTCATTTACATCTAAAACGTATTTTACATATATGTAGCATTTTGAAATATAGGATCAACATTTATTAAGCGTGTTTCAACAAGTTTTCGAATACACGTTAAATATTTTTCTAACACACATTGAAACATTTTATTAAATGATATAAAATACTCCCTCCTTCCCAAAATATAAGGCACGATTGACTCTGCACGGTCTTTGATGCACGCGTTTGACCACTAATATATATCAAAGTACATGGATTGAACATGTATAAATGACATCGTTGTATTTATCTTGCAAAACAAATTTGTTTCGTATGTCTATACTAATTTATAGGCATACATTACGTGGAAATGACAGGCAAAGTTGTGCAACTAAGACTAAAAAAGTCAACCTGCGCCTTATATTTTGCGAAGGAGGAGGTATGTTTTGAAAAATGTGAAGTACATGTTTTGAAACACGTGAAAATTTTGATTTTTTTTTTAATGACACAAACATTTTTCTAAAGTTGAGCGAACATTTGTTTTACACGGTATGAACATCTATATTAAATGTGAGATGAAGACTTTTTAAAATTAACTAGGCTATTTTCTCATTAATTGTGCGATGAAGACTTCAAAAAATCTGCAAATTGTATCATTATTTTTCAAGTATTTTTGAAAATATAGACAAGAATTCAAAAACACGTTCTTGACGTCAACATGACGAAACCACATTTTGACTGGTCCGGACAACTATCCGTTCACCTCAGGCAAGACATAGCCTCACCCATAGGAAGCTGCACCCGTGGAATCCCTATTGGCGGTAAATTGCTGACCAATCACACAGGCAAAGCGAGCGCACAAGGGTAAATAAGTCAGAATATTTTAGTCTACAAATATATGATTTTAGAAATCTTCTTGAAGGATGTTTTGTATCTAATTCTTTCTGCTGTTTATATCAGTTTTATTTTCTGTATTTTTGGGGAACTCGAAAAAATGTTCTTGTTTTCAATAAAATCCATAAAATTTAAAAATCTTCAGAATTTCTGAAATTCTTTGAATTTTCAAAACAATATTACTCCCTCCATAGAAACTGTAATACATTTTTTATACTGTATGTAAAACCAAAATACTTCTTACATCTCGGTAAAAAGGTAGTAATAATTAAAAAAATTGTTCATGGTTTAATAAAATGTTCATGTTTATAATCTTATATCTTACATTCTTAAAAAGTTAATCCCCACTACAACCAATTATCTCAACATGCACACTGATCGCATCATCATCGACATGCATCCATCCAACTCAGCAAATCCGTCACCTCAGCAAAAGAATTACATGATTTAAATCGTCTGGTTTAATCACACATCGGTTCCTCTTCCTCTTTCTCTTCTAAAACCCACGAGACATTTACTCCTCTGAAACCCACGAGGCATTCGCCTTTTTAATACCCAAGACGGACCATCTCTTATCCTCAGGCCCTCACCGCTTCTGTTTCTCAGTCGTCTGCACGTCCATCTTCTCTCCGGTCAGAAATCTTGAAGCCTCCATGGAGGATGGGCATCAACTATATGCTTGCGTTGCCCCACTCGATGGCAGACGACCCATCTCCTAGGTCTGGTAGCCCTGACCTCTAACTTCTTCGGAAGCGGTACTCTCGCAGCTGGGAGCCAACACGTTTAGGTCGGGCCACTTTACCATGCCGATCCCCAGAATCCCAGATCCTCAACGAAGGCACGACCATTGAATATTCTACCCACTGTTTTTAAATGGAGTCGCAACTACAAGTTTTTAAATGGAGTGACAACTACGAGTTTACAAATCGATTCGCAAATGCAAGCTTTCAAATGGGGTCAGAATTACAAGTTTCAAATGAGTCGCAACTGCACATGACATAGTCCATGCACATTTGCAACTGTCCCAACCCTTACTTACTTGGTGCGGGCTTGATTTTTATTTTATTTTATTTTCTACTAGTTGTGTGAGTTCGAGTTGCACACGACCCACCTATAAACAATTTACGATTGCAACTTGCGCGCAACTGACAACGGACATAGTTCTGGTCACAGTCCAGCGATCCAAAATTCTGGTGACTCTATACAAAGCGGCAACACAATGATCGATCCTACTATCTCTATAACGTTGGCGCCAAATCTAACCATCACATGCACATGATATGTGTCCGGTGTGTGCGTGCGCCCACTTGCACGGACCGGCCGGTTGCGTGAGTACCGCTTGCCCCTTGGATATATTGCTGGGTGTGTGCGGTCATTCCAAATAATGTGTT
>CBMN010038514.1:0-15430 GCA_000582825.1 Hordeum pubiflorum
CGAACACCGTTGGAGTAAGACATACACATTTTGGACGTGTCGCAATTCACGAACGGTGTTTCTAGCGCGCCGTTCAGGTGCTCGAAAAAACCATGTTGTCGGTCATATGTAATGTACTCCCTCTGTAAAAGTAATATAAGACTTTTTAGGTCACCGGTGCTATCACATGTTTCTTCTAAATCTTTTGGCGGCAGCATTTGTGACCGTGTGCCCCATGCATTTTCAACCCGAACATGTGGCCTGGAATTTCTGTGAGGTGAGGGGCGCACTTATTGAACAAATTTGAATGAAGAAATTCAAAAAATTCCTTTATAAAACAGGCAAAGTCCTATTGAAATTTCAATAGAATGAGCGGAGGCCGGGACACCCACTCATCAGCATAGTCAGTAAACTCCATTTAGCCATTTTAAGCTGGACCGGGGCAGACGTTTTTTGGATTTGAATGCGCGGTCGGGTGCTAGGCCGGCAACTAGCACAGCAGCCTGTATCGCTCCTTGGCGTCTTCCATTCCACGAACTGTTCCGTGCCTCTTGCATGAGGGGCCCGCCCCCGCCCCCGCCCCCGCCTGCCAGAGGGAGCGTCACTGCCCAGCGAGCGACGTGCATCCCATGTGGCGGGCCCGGCCTCCCACGTTCCGCACGGAGGCGCCACGTCGTCGTCCGCGAAATTCGAAATCCCGGCCTGCCGCGCCCTCGTGTTTATGACGGGCGGGCCCCGTCCCGGCCCGCGCGCTGACCAGCCGTCGTCACCGCAGCACCTGCCTGCCTCGGGGCCGGCGCCCTCCTCGCCGAAAAAGAGGGGCGCACGGGAAAGTAAAAGGAAGGAAAAAGGTTAAAAAAAAGAGAGAGCACGCCGCTGCCATTTTCACCGCTCGCTCGCTTGGCTTGGCTTGGTTACCGCAGTGCGAATTCAAATCCCCGCTGCTGCTGCTGGTGGTAGTCCCGTCTCTCTCCTCTGGCGGACGGAGAAGGGGGTGGATCGGAGGCTTCTCTCCCCAGGCAGGCGGAGAGCGAGGGGGACGGACGTGCGGACAGACGGACGGAGAGCGCCGCCACCGCCGCAGTAAGTGCCGCTCCCTTCCTTCCTCGACCCTCTCGCCGCTGCTCTGCTCCCGTGCCGCGCGCGGCCTCGTCCGGCCCGGCGGGCTGCTGGCGCGGGCGAAGCTACTTCAGAGGGAGGCTCGCGCGGCGGGCGGGTTCGAATCCGGGCGACTCGCGTGCGCCGTGCTCTAAGCTACCTCCTGTGGTTCGCACGCGTCGTCTTGTTGGGTTGGTTCTCGGTCGGGGCGCTTCGCTCTCCGATTTGTGCCCTCATTCTCGGGCTGCCGCGGATTCGGTTCACATTCTGCGCGGTTCAGATTCGGGTTGGTTCAGACTCTAGGGTTCTTCCATTCCAGGGGTTTAGCCCTACCTTTTGGGGGTACTCGCAATGCCGCAGCAAGCTTAATCTTGACACTAGCACATATGGATGATGCGTTTGCGTATGCGTGTCAACTGTCAGCTCAACCCGGATCGATTTAGTCCGGTACTCTGTTCGCTCAGTTTCATCTCTGAATCCATGTGCACGATTTTGATGCCAGCTGTTAATTTTTTGAAAATCTCTGGATCTCACTGCGCTCGATTTCAAATTGCTCTGCAGCTGCAGGGAGGATCAAGCCATGGGTGGTGTTGGAGCAACCACCTCCAGCCCTCAGCCTCAGGGGAAGATGACGCCATCCGCCCCCTTGTGCACACGCCACTGAGACCGACCCGCGCCAGTTCGTCGCCGCACTGCTTCTTCCGCCGGGATGAAGTCCAGCACGGCCGCCCCGTCCAAGGGCAAGGCGGCGTTCGAGCTCAAGCACAGGCTCGTCCAGGCCCTCAACAAGATCGCCGACCGGGACACCTACCAGATCGGCCTCAGCGAGCTCCACACCACCGTCGACGCCCTGGCCCCGGACATGGTGGGCCCCTTCCTCTCCTGCGTCATCGACACCGACGCGGACCAGAAGAGCGCCGTGCGCAAGGAGTGCGTCAAGGCGATCGGCGCGCTGGCGCGGTCGCACGGGGCCCTGCTGGCGCCGCACATGCCCAAGGTGGTCACCAGCGTCGTCCGCCGCCTCAAGGACGCCGACTCGGTCGTCCGGGACGCGTGCGTCGACACCTGCGGCACCCTCTCGGCCTGCGCCAGGGAGTTCGGGGACGGCGGCGCCGCGCTGGTCGCGCTGGTGCGGCCGCTGTTCGAGTCGCTGGGCGAGCAGAACAGGTATGTCCAGGCCGGGGCCGCGCTGTGCCTGGCCAAGGTCATCGATGAGAGCAGCTACTTCCCTGGTCCTGTTCTGCCGCAGATGCTGGTTCGTGTTGTTAAGATCCTCAAGAACCCGCATTTCATGGCCAAGCCTGCCGTGATCGAGCTGCTCAGAAGCATTGTTCAGGTCCCTCCCCTGCTCTCTCATCAATAATTGCATTGTAGTGGAACCCCTTCATGCACCAGTAGCACTACTGCAGATGTTCTCTATATTTTGGAATGGTTACCTTGCTTGTTTAGCTGAGATGAGGGCTTTGCTTTTGCACCTTGCTTATTTAGCTCAGATGAGGGTTTGCTTTTACCATCTTCAGTTTCTTATGCGTTCAGCCATTCAGGTCCATCATTTCTTCCAGACCATGGTCTAGGTAGTTGAATGATTTTGTAGCGATGGCATGCATCATTAATTGCTATAAATTACCAGTGATTAGTAGGATCATGGGAAGGAAGCATTCTTAATGGTAACAACAAAGTAGCTGTTATTTAATGGCTGCTCAGCAGTTTGTAGTAATAACAGAGCACCTGTTGTATAATGTCTGCTCAGCAGTTTGTAATCACAGAGTACCTGTTATTTAGTGTCTGCTCAGTAGTTTATCACACAAAATACATCAGAAAATATATTTCTGCTGGAAAGTCGGGTGTCTTTGTTGCTTGTTCACTCCTAGTATGCTTCACACTGCTAGTATGCTTGGCATCTATTTCTGCTGGAAATTCAGAAAATATATTTTCTAGAAACAGAGTGATTAGCTATTTCTGCTGGAAATTCAGAAAATATATCTTCAATTTTATGTCGTAAGTTGTAACTTGAGATTGCCCTTAGCCTTCTGTTGCTGTTCTTATTTTTCTGTGGTCCCAATTTTTGTAGGCTGAAGGTGCTTCTACAGAGCAGGCTTTATCATCAGCACTAACAAGTATTATGGATTCCCTGAAGAGTAGTGACTGGACTACAAGGAAAGCAGCTTCTCTAGCTCTTTCAAGTATCGCTGTCAGCTCTGGGTATTTGGTTGCGTCTTTCAGAACTTCCTGCCTTCGATCCCTTGAACGTTGTAAATTTGACAAGGTAGGTACATCGCATCGTGAAATTGATGCAGTGACATTGTTTTGCATATGCTGTACTAATATTTGTGCTTTCTATGATAGGTAAAACCGGTGCGTGATGCTATTACCCATGCCATTCAGTTGTGGAAAGCTATCCCAGGGTCTGAGACTCCTGAACCATCAGAAGCTGGATCATCCACAAAAGGTATATATTCCTTTAATAAGAGTTCACTGTTTGTCCAGTGAACAGGAAAGCAGATGGAATACCTTGTTCTGAAGCATTAACTCAACTAACATAATTAGCTTTGTTTCTACTATGTGTACTGACATCTTCTCTCTTCACTGTCAGAAAACTTCTTTGGTGACCATAATGATGCAAGAAGTGTACATGATGGTGGATCAAGAGCGACATCTTTTAGGAGAGTTGATCCTACACCTTCAGGATCTGTTGTCAGTGGCAGTTCTATCACTTCTGTAAAGAAGAGATCACCATTGTCTGTCAACAAGATACCTCAAAACAATGCCTCAAATCAGCAGCATTTGAAGTCAAGTGACTGGCATGTGGAGATATCAGTCCCTAAGCAGAATACAGTGCCAGATCTTGGGAAAAGCGGGTATGGCAGCAACCGTATGTTGAAATATGCAAAAGGAAGTCCTTATGGAATTGTAGATGAAGACATCAAGTCTGACTATGACCCTATGGATGACAAACAAGAATGCTCCTCTTTATCAGAAGTAGCCAGCAGGAGCTATGAGACGAAGCATGTCACCTCTGCTCTGGAAGTCACTGAAGATTGTGATCCCTCGCAAGTTAGTGAGCTTTGCCCTAGGGCTCGAGAGACCAAGAGCATAGACTCCACCGTTACAGATGTCACTTCACATGGCACACATACTTGTTGTCTGAGTGCGACGAAAGAATTAGCCCTTATCAGGAAGCAACTACAAGAGATGGAAAGGAAGCAAGCAAATCTTTTTGATCTTCTGCAGGTGATTCTCATAACCTTTTCTTTCTTGAAAAGGATTCTCATAGCCTTTTAGTTTTGAGTCATCTTGTTGAATTAACTCCTCTCTATACTTGCCCAATGTACACAATGTTTATATATGTGATCTGATAGTAAAGCACAGTAATGATTTACTTCAAAAGTTAACGTTACCTGATAAATTGTTCCATTTCAAGCACCTGCACATGCCTGTTGCCAGTTTAAACAAAAAGAAGGGCAATTAATAAACATCATGGTCATGAACTCACATTAATGGTTTCCATTATACTTCTCATCGAATCATTTATAGAAAAATAGTGCATGTTCTTCATATTGAAAAAATGACACGCTGTATACAAATACTTATGAACAAACCATGCAGGTAAAGATGTACTGCAAATAATTGCCTGCACAAGAACCTACTTTTCCTTTTTGACTAAACTACTGTGGAGCAACAACGCACTTAATTTTTTTCCACCTGTTTCTTGTAGGAATTCATGACGAATTCTGTGGAGAACATGTCAGTGCTGAACTCAAAAGTACACAATTTGGAGTATGCTGTAGACAAAACTGTGTATACAATTACTCAGAGTGAAAGCCGCTATCAACTTCCTGGCTCCAAGGGTTTTAAGAACCTGAGTGTCTCTTCTTCGCCCAGGCTTTCTAATTCGACACCCAGATCGTCCGTCGATGCCAACTTTAAGCCACCAACAATTTCCCATTTGAAACAAGAGAAGAAGTGGGCTCACGATCTACCATCTAAGGACACAAGCACTTGCATAAAAGAGGGTCATGAATTTCTGAAGAGCGACGCCCGTAACAGAGTTATGAAGCCTGGGGCTGGGAGGTCAGAGGAAAGTTACATTCCAAGTTCAGTGAGGAGTCGAGCATCTGGGGTCAAGGGGACCTTCCCGGTTCCATTTACGAGTCCATGTGATCAGCCTGATCTGCGAAATGCGTTGTGTGCTTCTAATCAGGCTGGCGAGTTTTGTGGTGCTGACGGCATGGAGCCTGCATATGCTGAAGCCCTTAGCTATGGTGATTATGATGACCTGATTGACCTGATGGACAGAACTGGACCTGTTCTTGATAAGTTGTCGCGTGAAACGGCAAATGAACTTTTAAGGGTTATTGCTGGCCAGTTCCTCGATACAAAGTTATTTGACTTGGCCCTACCTTGGATTCAACAGGTAAGCATACTAGTAACAGTCTGTTTTGTACTTTGCAACAATCTTAAGGCCTGAAGAACTACAATTGTGAATTCGCTGATTTGTGTGTGTTGGTTCAGGTAGTGGATCTAAGCACGGTTTACAAGCCAAGCCAAGTCTTTGTGTCTGCGAGAGCACAAAGGGAGTTCCTTTCTGCACTGGAGGAAGCAGCAACCCGCGGATCCACAGAAACAGCTGTCAGAATCACCATCGTGCAACTTGCATTTAAACTAACCAAGGCTTGTGAGGTTGCTCCATGCAGGTAAACCACATCGTCCATTGACCATTACAGTTTCTGCCACTCAATTTTGGTTTCCAGTTTCACTGATGCATCCATTCTGCCCTTGTAGGAAAATCTCAACCAGAGTGTCCAGGGGAAGTGAATCTGTCGTCATGGCCACAGCGATGTGAAATACCTATCCCCTTGTGATGTAACCCTAGTCTGTGTTCAGACACCATGCATGTCCTTGCAGTGGTGCTTTAGCGAGTTTCTTTTCTTGTCGCGGCTATGTATACTAGGTCTCGACTACCGTATGCAAGATCAGTAGTTGTGGCTTGCTAGCTAAACATGTGTGTTTCATGACGCCTCAGAAGAGGCGGTGGTTGTTTTAGCCTTTTCCTTTTTCTTTTCTCGAGCACTCGTCGTAGTGCGTGTCATTGTGTATTAGAAGAAGAACGCCGAGATGGTGCTAGCTGTTTTAGCCTTGTGTGGAGTTTGCTCTCTCGCGAGAGGTGATCAACGAGCTTGTGAGTTTATGTTGTGATCGAAATGCCAGTGCTGATGATCTTTGATGTTAATACCTACTTATGCTTGCCCGAAAGCTTTCTTTTCAGTGAAGTATCAGACTTACTTACATGTGCTCTCTTTACATGGGTAAAAACATGGAGAAGCAACAGTTCAGTGCAGTTACATATTCACTACATTTTCAAACATGACACATTTCACTAGAGTAGCAAAATGTAGCACCCACCCACACACTCACTTTTTACCTTGTCTAGATTTACAACCAATCTTGTTTACCCTCGTATGCTGCTCTAGTAAGTATATTCAGATGGATGGGCGTCACCAATCAGAGACGTCGCTGCGCTGCGACGCGCTGTAGAGGCTGACGCCCCTCCTGCTGCTAGCGCTGCGCTGAACGCAGCCGGTGAGCTCCTGCGACACCTCCGACATGGGCGGCCGGAGCTGCGGGTCAGACTGCAGGTGTTTTGCAGCCACCAACAAAGAGCAGTTTTCAGACTTCTTTTTTACATGTGACAATGGACCAGTTTTTCTGATGATTTCAGTGAGAGGGCTGAACCTGGACGCAGCGGGCGATCACGTCGGCGAAGCGGGACAGCGCCTTGGGCGGGTACAGGCCACGCAGGGCCGGGTCTGCCACCCCTCCCAGGGCGTCGCTGTCATGGAGCTGCGGTGTCACAAACTTGACCAAGGACTGCTCATTTCTCGGCTTTGAGCTGGAGATCAGACAACAGCTCACATATTACCATTTCAGTACACAGGAATTTTGCAGGAAACAACCGCTTGCTTTACCTATCGTAGGACTTCCGGCCGGTTAATAGCTCGAGCATGACCACACCATAGCTGTACACGTCGCTCTTCATCGTGTAACCTGATGGCCTTGCGCACTCGGGGGGACTGTACCCTGGTCCCAAGCTCTCATTTGGATCCTGCAGAGAATTTCCATGTCGAAAGATGTCCCTCATTCTACGAGCAAGCGAAAATCGGTGTCTCATTGTGCAAACAAACAAACCTCGTAGAAGAATGCGAGGCCGCAGTCGTTGAGGTGAGGGTTGAGGTCGGCGTCGAGCAAGACATTGGATGACTTTATGTTCTTGTGGATGACCGGAGGCGAGCAGATCTCATGCAGGTACCTGAACAGAAACAAAACCTTTAGCATCTTAATTATCTTATGAACTCACTATGCTTCAGTGTCGCTTGTCAACTTACTCCAGAGCCTGAGCTGTACCGAGAGCGATCCGAACGCGGGTATCCCAGGTGAGAGGCTTGCTGTAATCGTCTGACAAGTGTAGGAACTCATAGAGGGACCCGTTCATATGGTGCTCATACACCATCATGTACTGCCCGGTCTCCGCACAGTATCCCACAATCTCAGAGATGCTCGGTTGGCGCAGCCTGGAGATGCTGGTGACAAGCTCCACGAAGTCGCTTCTCTCCGAGAAGCTCAGCGGATCAAACTTCTTGATAGCCAGCACCTGAAAAATCATCATGGTAAACAATAAGCTTTGATTATTGGACATGGTCATCATGTTCAGGTCTCTTGACTCTCCAAGCATTTTTCTTCAGGCCACTTGACAGAAATAAACTGCCAAAAACATTCAGTTCAACAGCATTTTGCTGCAACATGTTTTATATGCATATCTGACACCATCTTGTAGATGAAACTATGAGTTCTAGGCAATGTTGACTTCTTGAGATGATATTGTGGGATAGTTTATTTTTCTCTGCATTTGGAGGGAAATCATGAGGACCTACCTGTCCGTTGCCATATTTCGCCTTGTAAACCCGACCGACTGTTCCCTGGCCTATTAGCCTGCTACTGTGCCAGTTGCCAGTGGCCGCTTGCAGCTCAGACGATGAGTAGGTCACCAGGCTGATCGGTTCCGAGATCCGCCTCGAATTGTTTAGCTTGTGCTGAAACTCATTGTCGTTCACCGTCTTGAAAGGCAAAGCAGGCAGTGTTACACTGTCCATCGACGCCGATTTCTCCAGCGGTTTCATGTCGACTGTTGAAGAATGGCCTGCAAAAGGGAAGACAAGAACCCTTATTATCCCAACCCAAAATGTAGAAGTACCTGCAAACACTACTGGTGGTAACATCAGTAAACGTGCTCTTGTCGAAAGGAACGTAAATTGTAGGTTCTGACCTGAGTCGTCCATGTAGTAATGAGACGAGACGGGAGAGGATCGCTTCATCTGCAACACTGACAAGAGGATAACAGCTGCAAGGAGCACAGCTATGACCAATGCTCCGATAAGGAAACCGTTGATCCCGCCATCGCTCCCTTCGCTCGATGTGGCTCCCGCCGGAGACCCCTTCTCCATGCCAGGAGGAGCCGACCCGGATGACCACTGGTTCCCACCAGTCCTTGAGAATGTAGTTAGCACTGTCAGAACTCATGAAAGTGCAGTGCAAAAGGAGCAATGTTACCACTTACTTGAGGCTGTCGATTTTTTTCAGTTTACTTGGCATCCACCCGGTGAACTTGTTGTTCTGCAGATTCCTTGAGCACAAAGGGAGGAAAACCGTTCTAGCTTAGTTCTGGATCATCACACTCATGCAAATATATGCACAAAGGGAGTATTTATGTAGAAGTAAACTAAGCAAAATTAAGAATTGTTTTTACATGCATTTATATTTAACAACACTGCTTCTTTTGCATTTCCATATTGAAGTAATTAGCCAGAATCATGCACTTTTGACCATGCCGATAAATTTGGTTTGAGATGGCAGTGTTTACTCGGGGTATACTTACAGATCCTCGAGAGAAGAAAGCTTGGCCAGAACGTCGACATGGCCAGTGAACTGGTTGCCCTCCAAGTTCCTGGATATATATTTTGAAAAGATTTGACAGTCATTTGTTGATCCAAAGGAGAAATAGCCAGTGAAGTTCCTAAAAGTTCAGTTGCCTTACAGTGTCTTGAGGCCTGTGAGGTGCTGGAAACTCTGGGGCAGGTTACCGGAGAAGCGGTTGTCAGAGAGATCCCTGATGACACAAATAGTTTTGCTTACTTTCCGAAGAAAATTAATAAGCTCGGAGCAAATCAAGCAAATGCATTTGAACGGAAAAAGAAGTCAAGCATCACAACCTAATCTCTGTTGCCGTGACATTATATACAAACTAGTAAAAATTGTGGTCAAATTTGTGAAGAGATGCTACAATTACAATGGACTCTGAATCTGATATGCTTAACTTACATCGTCGAGAGCTTTGGAAGTTGCGAGAACATGTCCGTCAACTGCCCGCTTAAGTGATTGCTTCCGACGTTTCTGCGGTCCGTTGAAAAGGCAGTTTGGTGAGCGATTCATTCAAGAAAAACAATCGTGAAAAAAAATGACAGCAACATGAAATTGATTCTTACAGTGTCTCCAGATCAGACATTTGGGATACCGAGTAAGGAATCCCGCCGGTAAACGCATTCCCTTGCAGATTTCTGTATCACCACATATCATAAAACACACTGGATCAATTAAATTACCCATGCTAACAGCAACCGTGGGAGCAACAACAGGAAAGTGAGCTTACAGCTGAACCAGGTTGGGCGGGAGCGCGTAGGGGATCTCGCCGCTGAGCTTGTTGTCGCTCACATCGCTGTGCTACGCAAAAGAAGGGAAAAGCTGAACTAAGTTGCGCAACCAACGGCGGCGGCGGCGATCGGTAACCGAAGAAAAGATCGGGTTCGCAGTTGCGCATGACTCACAATTTGGTTACTGACTTGAGGCCGGAGAGCTGGTAGCCGAGGTTGCCGGTGAGGTCGAGCCCCGACAGGTCACTGCTCTATGCGGAACCATCAAGCCAGAGAAAACAGAGCCGTTAACCATTCCGTGTGAGGAAGAAAGGGGGCTTGGGATTTCACAATGGTCTTGAGCAAGACTGGGTTTTCCTGGTTCCGTTTGTGTGGGGATTACATTTTGGTGACGGAGGAGTCGCTGCAGTCGACCCCTTTCCAGCCGTCGTCGTCGTCGCAGGGGTCGCCGCCGTCCGCCTTCCAGCCGTCCAGCTTGGACGGCTTGTGCATGCTGGTGAAGAGCACGTTCAGCGCCTCCACTGATGAACACACGGCGGGGAAACGCACAAAATGTTCTTCAGAACCTATGGGATGGCAATGGTGAATGCACAATGTTCAGATCGGAAACGTCCCGCTCACCGTCGGCCCGGTCGGTCTTGGCCACCGCGACGGCGACCACCGCGGAGAGGAGGAGGAGGAGGAGGGCGGGGAGGCTGCCGGCGACCGGCCGCCGTGGACGAGCCATGGCGGGTGGACGGAGGGCCGAGCGGGGGAGGGAGGCGTGTCACGGAGCATGCAGGAGGAGGTGACCTCTCCTCCTCTCGCTCATGGCGCGAGCGTGTGGATGTGGGTTTCTAAAATTGGGAGGCGGGAGGAAGATGGCGCCGGCCGGGCGGCGAGAGTGGCGGGAAGCCCCTCGTTTTCAAGCCTCCATTCTCCTCACCTGCCCCGATAGTGCTGATAAGAAAGCTTACCGAGGACATTATTAAGAAGCTCCGTCGTAGTCTAGGTGGTTAGGATACTCGGCTCTCACCCGAGAGACCCGGGTTCAAGTCCCGGCGACGGAATTTTTATGCTTTATTTCTTCTCAGTTACCTACTGTAGAAATGCAACATTTTTAGCCACATTAATAATCTTTTTCTCTCCTACATTTTTAGTAATGTTAATAAGCTTTTTTTTGGCAAATCAGGGAGGTACGTCATATTGTGTGCACAAATTAAACTGGGAGCAAAAATAAATGACAGTGGAGGAATACAATGATCGATGGACAAAATGCACAAGACTAATTCCTCTGCTAGATGAAGCAGCTGGCATGTTGTGATAAAATCAACCCCAGGTGCGGGCAAAACGGACATTTCAGATTATCAGCATTGTATTTTCCCCTCAAAAACTCATAATATCATTGTACATATCATCTACTGAAAACCGGTGTAATCAACAACAATATCCAAAACCCGAAATCACCTTTACTCCTTCCCTTCCTATTCTCTATATATGTATGCTCTTGCAGAGGGAAACATACAGCCTGAAAAAAAAGGAAAGAAACTGAACGGCTTCCATCCCTGGCACCAGCTCTGTAGTATCCTGTGTGTCTGGAGAGTCAAATGCTGACAGCAGCAGCAATGTCGTTGTCAGGTGTTCCCGCCCTACGACGCGATGTGGTCGCTCAGCTTCCGCCCGCTCGTCTCCAGGGGGAAGTATGACACAGCGACGGCCGACACCAGCATCACCGAGATGAACACCGCGATGGCCAAGGTCTGGTGACACGCGTGCACCAGGCCGACGGCCACGAGCGGGCACAGGATCCCGCCGAAGCGGGCGATGGAGCTCGCGAACCCCACGCCCGTCGCCCTCACGGCCGTCGGGTATATCTACAGGGGCCCGACGGTGTAAGACGTTTGACCAAAGAGGTTTAACAGAGTTAGAGGGTGCTGCCATGGCATGAACAAACCTCGGGGGCGTAGATGTGCAGGACGATGAAGCTGGCGGAGATGCAGATGCGCGCTCCGAACAGGAAGACGGTCGTCAGGGATTCCGTCTGAGCGAACATGAGAGGAGCTATGCACAGGCAACTGACGTAAAGCATCGAGGACATCGAGAGCTTGCGTCCGAACTTGTCCACGATGGCGGCCGACAGAATAAGGCCGGGAACCTCTGCGTCGATCAACATGACGTGAATGAGAAGGATACTCTGGGAAGGATAGGTTAAAGGAAAAATGATTGGCTATAGGAGAAAGCATATATACCTCCAAAGCTAGTGATGAATACATTCCTGTAGAGGTTAACATCAGTCGAGTGGGTTGTTTCAACTGTTGCTGCTCCTTCTGATCCACAGATACTATTTCCATGACTCAGCTCCGAGGTTAGCAGAACAAGACCGTAGTACAAGAAGGCGAGACCGAGAAAGACAGTCCAAAGAAGAAGAGTCGATCTAATTAGATTTGGGGACAAAAGCCTTAAGATGGCATTCAGGCCCCCAATCCCAGGTTTGCTGGCGTGATCGACAGGGTTGGTTTTCCTAGCTGAAACCAACTGCGCAGATTCTGCGGAATCTGCCATCTCGTGGAGCTCCACTCGATGGCCAGCACTAAGCCGTCCAGAAGGGAGAGCTACACGGTTTACTCGTGCCATTGTTTCCATAACATGCACTGCATCAGCTATTCTGCCCTTCATGCAAAGGTATCTTGGTGACTCGAGTGTCAATGGGTAGAAGAGTAGTAGGGCAAATGATGGCAATGATGAGAGCGCTAGCAGCCACCTCCAGCCAAAAGCTGGCATCACAGCCTGCAAATTAAGCAGATTAGTGCCGGCAAATTACAGTGTCTATTTTTCAAATAGTACAGTTACAAATTAGAGTGAATGTTTGTGTGGTTTGATCTATTGTGCCATCAAGAATTTCACTAGACTACTTAGACAATGGTATTACTTTTGCAAAACTGCAGGAACTTACCCAAGCAAGCGAAGCTTCCAGTATTGTGCCAATGGTCCAAAATGCTGAGAAGATAACCATCCAAGTTCCTCGGTTAGGAGCAGGGACAAACTCTAGAAACCAAGAAGATAGAACTGGTCCACCGCCCAGTCCAACACCAACAAAAAATCTTAGTACAATCAAAGATGAATAGTTTGGCGCGAAGGCACTGAGAAGACCAGCCCCACCGGTTACAAGGGCTGTGAAGTTGAACCCAACCCTGGAGAAGTACGAAGTAGCTACAATGAGGAAGAAAATACTTACAGCATGTGAAATATGAAGTACAGACAAAAATAGATATCCTAAAAGTGTATTTATTTGACTCTCCCAGAAGACATCCTAATTAGTTAAACTTAACTAGTCTGGTATGTAGATTCAACGTAACTAGTCTGGTATGGAGATTCCCAACCTACATCCCATATGTACTCCCTCCGTTCCTAANNATAAGTCTTTTTAGACATTTTAACAGGGGACAACATACGGAGCAAAATGAGTGAATCTACACTCTAAAATATGTCCATATACATCCGTATGTAGTTCAGTAGTGGAATACCTAAAAAGACTTATATTTAGGAACGGAGGGAGTAGTAACCTCTTGGCTCTCAACTTGAAAGTTATTGCGCCGGCAAGCTCTAGCATAGACAGGGATTATATTAGCCTGCCTCTCCTGGAAGGCATCCTAATTAGTCAAACTCAAATAGTCTGGCATGCAGATTCCCAACCTACATCCCATAGCTAGCAACCTCTTGGCTCTCACCTTGAAGGTTCTCGTGTCAGCAAGCTCTAGCATAGACAAGTGTCAGGGGTTATATTAATCTGCCGCTCCTAGAAGACATCCTAATTAGTCAAACTCAACTAAACTAGACTAAAGTTATCAAGTGAAAGATTATATTTTTATGCCCATAGTGTTAATTAAGCATCATTCCAAAACATTACTTGGCTCAATTGTATATGCCTAGCTACTCTATCCACATGATAAACTCTACAGGTTAAATTCTGCTGTTAGGGTGAATGTATTTTGAAAGACAAATTTCCAATTAAATAAACAATGGAAAAGCAGGAAAAGACTTGCCTTCTCCCGTAGTTGTCCGAAACTAAGCCCCAACAGTATGCTCCTACGAGCATCCCTAAAAATACAACACTTGTGATGAAACTCTCTTCCTGTGCAGAAAGCCCCCATTCAGCGTGAACCGACTGCCCAACAAACGACAGAAGCATCATCTCCATCGCCTCTGAGATCTTGGCCATCCCGGAATAGGCAAGCACGAATGCTTGGAACTTTCCGAACCCCATGGACACAAACGCCTCATCGACAGTATAAGTTGACACACCGTCCTCCATCTGAAAAATAAGCAAACAGACATGATACATGGATTAATCAGTTTCATGTTTGTTATCATACTGCATTGGCAAAAAAAAATCCTTTATCCTTTTTCCGGTAAGACGGCATCAGAAGTAAAATGGGATTCGTGCTGTCTGGGATCCTCCATCAGAAGTAAAAATAAGCTTAAGGTTAAGGACCATATTTCCCTGATTTGATGATCCAAAAGACAGCAAATTCCAGACAGCACCAACCAACACTCTACTGCCTGGGATTCCTGCTGTCAGAGTGTAGACAGCCCCCCTGCTCAAAACAGATTATAGACCTCAAGGAATGCAATGGCTGACAAACTAACCCAACGATTTTCAGTTGCCTTCCCAACCAGTCAACAGCTCACGGAAGGAAAACCAGACCACCGGATCGGATTTATAAATTTTGGGCGACCTAGGTCTCACGTCCGGGCCACGGATCCTCGGCTGGACAAGTCGCGCATTCAGGCCGGACCGCTCTTTGGGGCCGGCAGCGCGTCGCCGGACGGGAACCGGCTCGAATCGAGCGTGTTACGAGGGTGGAGCGCGGCGGCTGGAGCAGAGAGAGGGGGAGACGGGGAGGGGCGGAGGGATCCCGGCGTGGAGGAGTACCTCGTCGGGGTAGGTAGGGCCGGCGCCGGCGTAGCCTCCAAGTCGCCGGGAACGGGCGCGACGACCGGGTCGGGTGTGGGCGGCTCGTTATTTTTCCTTTTTTTTTTCTGATCCGACGACGAAAATGGAAAGAAGACGTCCGTTTTACGCCTAAGTAGCGGTTATCATTAGTGTGCTTTACGCCTAAGGATACTGTGCCCAAAAGGACTACAAAAATGTCAACAACAAAAAAATTATACTCCCCCCGCTTTTTTTAGTCTACATATAAACCTTGTCTGAAATCAAACTTCGTAAAGTTTGACTAACTATATAAGAAAGAAATATGAACACTCATAATATAAAATCAACATCATTAGATGCATCATAAAATTAATTTTCATACTATATAACTTTTGTTTGTAAATGTTGATATTTTTTAAGATAAAATTGGTCAAACTTTACATAGCTTGATTTCAGACAAATTTTATACGTAGAGTACGAGAAAACTTTATGCCTCTGCTCTTCTTTGAGTTGAATAATGGTGCCCCGGCTTCAACCCTAGTGGCATGATCGACGACATCAAGGAGCATGCGGGTTTCGTCGTCGGCTTGTTGTTGACGACCTTGCCTTGTGTTCAGGTTCTCCACACCCGTGGGCCATCGCGGACCAGATCACCAGTTCTTGTCGGTGATGCTAACCTAACCGTCAACACAAATCAAGACGCAAACCACCAATTTGGTTTTCCCCCTCAGATTCCATC
>CBMN010038519.1:0-10769 GCA_000582825.1 Hordeum pubiflorum
CCCCCCCCCCCCCATGTTATGGCTGTGCAGCAGCGAACTGAAAATGCTTTTTTTGTGTCCTTGATCATTATGAAGGAATCAACATGGTGAAGGGCTTAAGGCCAGGGCAACGCCAAGCAAGATGAGCTCTATTGAGTGTTGTTTGCTTAACTCTGAAGGAAAACATTCAGCAGACACATTTGCTCCTGTGGTGGGCATGTCGTTCGATTCGTGCCAAGAAGCATACGAGCAGTACAATATTTTTGCTTGGGAAAATGGTTTTGGTATTCGACATGGGAAATCAAGATGGGGTGAAGGACGGTATCAGCTGATGCATGAAATTGTGTGTCAGTGTCAGGTTAGTTTCTGAACGCTTCTCTTCGTGGGGAATTATGAAATGTTTGTTCATCCTGTCAGTTTCTGTAAAGCACATAACTATGAAACAAATTTTAATATCATTACCTGTTGTCATGTGGCATACACACATCAACGCAGGATAAAAGTTGAATCACATGTTCTTCGTTTTTTTCTAGGGGAAACCAGGTAAGGAAAATTCAGTTTCTTGTAAAACTCAATGCAAGGCGAGGATGAGGCTTCTCCGTACTGAGGATCATGGATGGTATGTTAGTATTTTCAGCAACGAGCACAATCACCATTTATCTGCAAGCCGAGAGGAAACAAGGGAGTGGCGTTCACATAGTGAGATTAATCCGGTTCTTATGAATTTCATCAAGAACCTAAGGGAGAACAATGTGAGCTTGAGTAAGGTATACAACATCATAAATTCAACACATGGTGACCAATCCGGCACGGCATTCCGTAAGCAAAATCTGAGGTACTTGTGTTCAAGACTTGCTCAAGATGCTATCTCTGATGACATGGAAAAAACAGTGAGGTTGTTGGAGGAGATGAAGTTAATTGATCAGCAATTGTCGGTGTGCGTGGACACAGATAAGGAAGGATCCCCCAAATTTGTCTTGTGGTGCACTGGAAAGAATAAGCAGGATTATGTGTACTTTGGTGATGTCGTAACTTTTGACACCACTTATAGAACCAACCTTTATAACATGCCGTTTGGGATATTTGTTGGCGTTAACAACCACTTCCAGTCAACAATTTTTGGAGGCGTGCTCATGCGCGAAGAAACGATTGCCGGATTTGAATGGGCTTTCATCAACTTCATTGAGGTGATGAATGGAAAAAGACCGCTAACTATTCTTACAGGTTGGTGGTTGGTGTAATATCATGTAACAATCAGTAATGTAATACCATGTCCATATGAATAATGATTCAATTCAACTTTGTGCAGATCAATGTCGGGCAATGGAAGGAGCTATAAAGAGATCACTACCGACATCAAGACACCGTTGGTGTAAATGGCATGTCATCAAGTGTGCGAAGGAGCATTTAGGCGGTGTTTACAGTAAAAAGAGCTGATTCAAGGAAGAATTCCATAAATTGATAAACGATGTCTTATGTGTTCCTGAATTCGAAGACAGCTGGGCTAAGTTGTTAGATAGATACAACCTTAATCAAAACAAATACCTGACGACCCTGTACTCGAATCGTGAGAAATGGGCTAAACCGTACTTCTCGGATGTCTTTTGTGTGGGAATGACGAGTACCCAGCGTAGCGAGAGTGCAAACCACTTGCTGAAACAGTACATTCCCAGATCTTCACCTATGCACCTGTTTGTTAAACAGTACAACAATCTTCTGAAGTCAAGGAAGAATGATGAAGGGAAGGAACAACATAACACGAATGCGGTGAGCTGGTTACCTACGCTCTAAAACGCTAATGTATTATTGTTTTCTAAGCATATCATTGTACCACTAGCTCCAGCCGCGAAATATGTTTGCTTACTAGTTTGTTTTCATTCCTTTGTGTGGGCAGAAATGACGGAAGTACAATATGGGCCATCCCCTAGAGGTTCATGCTGCTGAAGTGTACACTAATGGCATTTACAAGAAGTTCGAAGAGGACTTTTACAAATCAATGTCGCTGTGTGTCTCAGCTTGCATTAGTCCTACCAAATTTGAGGTTAGGCGTGCACGTCCAGATTATATGATTGAATATGAGACAAGGCCCTACATAGTGAGCTATAATGAAGATGGTGAATTCATATCATGCAACTGTGGATATTTCCAGCATATTGGTATGCTGTGCCGTCACTCGATAAAGGTGGGATATGCATTTATTTCTGTATTAATGAATGGATGTGTTATTTGTGTAGAGTCTAATAACACACAGAATTCTGTTTTATGGTTGGTGTGACTCACCCCATCAGTATATTATCATTTCCAGGTGCTGGTTCGCAATGACATATTCAAGATTCCAGCGAACAACATCCTCAAACGATGGATGCGGAAAGCGAAAGATGGGTTTGATGACGCTGAGCACCTATTCGAGTTCAATGGGGACATGGATGATGCAGCGGCGCGGCAGAACATATTATATCTTGCAGCTGTAGATGCTGTCAAAGAGATATGCCAATCCAAGAACTTGCTCGAAAAATCTTTAAAGGTTTTCGGAGAGCTAAAGGCAGAGGCTATTGCATTGCGCAGCCAGGATCCCCAAATCGCACATTGTGATAATGAGGGTGTCCCAGAACATGGAGTTGTAATGGATGGTGAACGAAGAACTAGCTTGCAGCCACCAGTGAGGGTGAGGTCCAAGGGAAGGCCAAAAACAACTCGTGAAAAATCAAGGTTAGACTACATCAAAGTGTTTGCACAGAGGCACAAATATGTGACATCATTGTACGGTGATGAGAACACTGATCCATCGAGCGCGAATGAAAATGTACAAAAGATGCAGCCAACTGGTTTGGAGACTACAAGTGGTCGGCGTATCAGGTGCAGCAAGTGTAAAACTTTCGGCCACAACAAGACAACATGCTCCGATCAGGGTGATATGTTGTCATAGAAGACGACATCGTTGTACGGAGTGTTGTTTATTAGACGTTGTATGATATCACCATGCATTATTTTGTTTAGGTTGCATAGGAAAGTGTCGTCTGCCATATGTATCGCAGTTGGAATGTAAAATGGTACCACCATGTTAATATTCCACGAACCATTTATTATTGCGTGTTACTTGCTGGTGTGTTCTTCAGTTGATGGTGGGTTCTTCAGTTGATTCCACATGAACTATGTTTGGCATTGATTTGAAATCGATTTCCATCTTTGTCTGTAACATACCAATGTTTCATCCTTATGATAAATTCATGACCATGTATGACTTAATGTCCGTTTCAATTATATACTGCAAGATCATACATCTTGGTGTATTACTTTCGTGTGTGACTGAATGCATTTGTTTAGCATGGTATATATATATTGGCTAGTGAGATAATGACTAATTCACGTGAATCATAGTTATTCGGTGTGGTTGGGTTAAGTCCCTCCACGGTAGCTGTATACACATCTAAGAGATCCAACCAAATTTAGTAAATATGTGTTATCACAAATGTTACGAGATGTTGTGTACACTTTGTGCATTTTAAGGTTAGCCAAAAGTGGCGAAGTGTGAGTAACGTCCATGGTAGCAGCACATATGCACATTGGACATTTGAATGACATGGGCGTGGTCGTCAAACAAATCCATGTTATCCAACAGTGGCGATGTGAAAACCTTTTTGCAAACAACTTAAGGTGACCTTAAAAACACATCGCCGTAAGCATCACATTAAAAGATGACCACATAAAACCATACATAAGCAATAACTGCAAAATCATCGTCAAATTCATCAACGTCGTGCGTTGTAGACTTCCATAATGAAAAAGATTTCGCAGGAGTAGTTTTGCAAAACATAACATTGGTGATACGACTATATGTCCACACGCACATAATACGCGTACATGCATCACAAAATATATCGTCTTGGCATTTTACGAAGTGAAAGGTTGATATGCTAAGACACTAGTTAAGCATTCTGCATCATCTCGGCGACGGTCTCCTTGAACAGATTCCCATTCATCCTGACCATGAGGTACGCAAGCCGTTTCATGTAGCCACGAACTCTCTGAAAGGGAATTGTGTACATGGTGAGAAAACAATTCATAGTTAGCAATAAGTTGTAACAAATTTTTAGCTGCATTAAATGTTTGAAAAATGTAATATGCTTTCAAGATAAAGTTTCTAACCCCCTCTTTGAGTGACTTGAGCCTTGATCCACCACAATGCCATCCAGCATATGTAGCTCGAAGACCGTTATCAGCACTTGTTTGAGTAAGAGCATCAAATTCAAAACATTAGTCAGATTTCGAGAGTTCAACTCAATAATGTCAGTGGTATGATTTCGTGACAAATATATACCTGTCAAGGTCTTCACTCCCGTGCTTCATATGCACAATATTCCATTCATCATGCAGAGACCATGGTGCCTCGCCGAATATGCCGATGAGACAGAAATGCATCGAACGGATAAGTCGTTGAACAAACTGATCGTGTCTGACATGTAAGGCATCAGAATCATTGTCTCCGATGGTGGTGTCAACCACCCTTACTTCTTTCTTGTTTGTGTTGAATATGTATGTTGCCCACACATCATTTAGCCTTGCAAAGTTTATGTACTGCAATCATTACGTACTGGATTAAAATTGTGATGTCCAAGAGCAGTATATACGTGCATATATCCATATTGATCTGTGTTTTGCGTTAATTGTACCTCAATACTCATGTCAGGAGTGTGTCCGAGCGCTAGCTAGCACACCAAACATACGCTCTATATGCCTGATTGGCGGACGCTCACCATAGTTGATGCATGCGCTCTGCGTTCCGTAGCAAATGAAGTGTGAGTAAACAGTGTGATCAAGTATTTATAAACTCTGTTGTATGAATGTGCTTACAGTCCAGCTTGGTGGTAGAAAACGTCTCTTCGGCCATCTAGTAAGCCCGTAAACTGCTCCCACATTCAACGTGGACTCGAGCTGATTGAACAGTTCAGAAATTATTTCCATCGTGTCGTAACGAAGATCAGCTTCAGCCATAGTCTCAGCCCTCAGCTGGCCACCAAAAATATGGGCATGTGTCGGAGCCCGATGCACTGTTCTCTTGCAGGTGGATAGTGTATTAGAGCTAGATGAACACCCTGACAACTATAACAACTGAGCAGGGAGAAAAGCTTACCTCCACGGGCGCCGTGCGACGAACACGCGATCTCTCCGGCGGCGCAGATGAAGAAGAAGACGACGATCCGTCCTCTTGCAGGTGGACAGCAATGCCGGGTTGGACGTTCCCCATCCTCGCGCTTCTGCCCTCCGCTCGCCGCCGGCAGCAAACGAGGACAACGCGCGCTCAGCCTATCTTGCTCTCTCCGTGCATAGCTCTGGTTATCTTGCTCTCTCCGTGCATATGAAGGAGAACACGAGCCAGTAAAGCTGGAAACATGCTGCACCGTCAAACGCGTGGCGCATGGAATCTCACAGGTCGCTGGTGCTCGCATGCACACTACACGAGTTGTCTCATCAAACATCACGTAGACCTGCTACAAATCTAGGCCTGCCAACCTATATCTGCATGCTGGCCCTCCCCACGTCGCTCTTTGTCTGCTTAACAAAAGCTGCAAATTACTCTTAAACCTGCAACAGGCCTGCGTCGGAACAGTGGCGCGCACGCATCTTACACAGGCTGGACGGGCGTGATAAGAGGGTGCCCAGGCCCCCGGGTGCTCTCACGCTTTTTCGATACATTAATCAGGTGCATGATAAAATGACTGGCCATTAAGTAGACTGCATTTGCTCGCTGCAGGAGAGTTCCAGTTTAATTTGCAATTGCAACATAATTCCTACATTCATTGTTTGATATATATAGTTTTAGCTTCCAGAAACTAGCATCACTTGGTTTGGCCTAGTATAGCACCACTAATGGCTAGTGCAGATTATTTTCATGGATTTTTGCTTACTTTAGCTCGGTAGACCGTAGATGCTCAGTATGTGTCTTAATTGTACCAGTTTGGGAAGTGGGTATGCATCTTAATTAGGCATGAGTAAGATCAGACCAAGCCAAGTTATGTACATTTTGGAAAAGATCCAAACTAGATACAGTTTTCCTCTCAGTTTGATCCAGTACACCTGGTCAGGCAAATTGTGGTTCGACCTATATGATATAGCCTTGAAACATTCTGATTTTACACAAGTCAGTTGGGCATAGGGTAATGCATGTTTGTATCTGACAATGGAGGATGCCGCTAACTGTTGAATCAACAAATTGACCAGATCAACGCCCTGTTACACATGACTGCCCTGTTCCTAACCCCTCAAAGAAACAGAAAAAAAAAACTTGTATCTCTCTCGCCAGATTTGGCGCATCCATGGCTCCCGGCGGCCAGGCCGGCTAACTTCCGACGTCGATACTTCCCGGACATCTGGGTGATGCCGCTCGCTACCAACCAAAGTCCCCCCTCTGCCCCCATCGGAAGATGAGTCCGATACCACTACCTTGCAGTCATAGATTGATTCCTTCCTGCGCTGGCAAGCTAGATGCTCAAGGGGATAGCGGACGTGCAGCTGTGAGTCCATCCTCTCCCATGGAAGGCCCCTGGTACAGTGGTACCCCATGATCCTCCTTTCAATTCATTTTTTATTGTCAATGTGTGTTTGCCCCCAAACATTTTTTTCCTTCTTCCATAAGTACAACTGCTATGAGCGATTGATAAGATCTCTCATTTTGGGTGTTGGTCGAGTTTACCTGTTCTGTATCAGAATCATGGTTTTAAATAGTGCGCTATAGCTTCGCTATAGCGCGCTATAACATTTAGAAGAGGTCTTGCGCTAAGGGTCTTTTGTCCAAACACATGAGCAAACATTTTAAATAGCGTGCTATAGCATCGCTATAGCATTTTGAAGATGTCCGCCGCTAAGATCAGTATGAATGATGAGATTCATGTTTTCGTACAGATCAGGGAAGATCTAGTACGAGAACATTAATACTTCTACATAGTTAACCTCACCTTCCGTACCATTGTTCACTTGTTTTGTGCTACTATATATCCAATGGTGGCAGGTTTATTTTGTTACTATGTCACGTAAGAGTATAATATACTTCTGATAGCTATATAAAGACTATAGATTCACTAGTATGTTAAGGTGATCAAAGTTTCTCTGCGCTACCTGTAGACATGACAACAGATTATAATTCTGTCAAATTTATCTGGGCTATAACCAAACAAAACATTATAATTTCTTTCTGAAAGCAGTTTAGCTGGTCAATTTTATACAGATTATAATAATATCAAATTGAGTGGGCTTTAACCAAACAAGATACAATATTTTTTTCTGTCCGCACATTAACTGGTCATTTTTATACAGATTTTAATATTGTCAAATAGATGTGGGCTATAACCAAACATCACTGTGATTTCTTTCTGTCAGCACAATAGCTAGTCAATTTTGTATTGCATTGACACTACAAAAGGATGTAACATTTTGGAAATGTTCAGCAGATGATCTTTTACAAGTGAAAAGAATACATGTTTATAAGGAGCAATCAATGTGGGACCAATACAAGGTGTGACATTTATCCATGTTCCAACCTTTTCTCCTGACAAAGATGGTTGAGAACAATGTAGTCGTCATCTTTTTCACAGAAGATTACTAGTGTCGACAAGCAAACCAGTCAATCCTAAGAAATCTTAGTTCATTAGAGAAGAAACACATAAATGATAACTATTCTTTGTGAAATCAACGTATATTTCTTATTTAAAATTATCTATCTCTGCTTCTGCATATTTCCCTTCCTCTTTTCTAATGCTAATGTGCTTTTATTGCAGGATTTAATTAGAGGACAAAACTGATTATATGGACAGATTATAACAGGTTTTCTATGGGAAATAATCTTGAAACGTGCAAGGGAAATCTTCACATTTTTCTAGAAGCCATATCCATAAAAGCTACGAAATCCGTGAAGCTGATGTACCAAATTAGCAATAGAGTTTTTAGATAGATTTCAGTTGAAATTTCCATTTTTTTCTAAATTGGTTTCAACTTTTAGATAGTTAGAATTAGAAGTTTATTTTCTAGTGACATACACAATATTGTATGAATGTACAGTTCACTTGTAAAGTATCAATGCCCTTTTTAATAGAAGTAGTTGCAATGGCTTGCATTTTGCTACTTGTGCCGTGGCTGTGATTACGAGAAACTTTTTGTAGTTAATTATGAGAATATGAAGATTGCAATGCGATGATGATGTTGATCTGCATGTGCTAAATTGTTTTGCCTTCATAACTATATTATTTAATGATTTGCATGTGCAACAGGGCATGATAAAACAATACAATTCAAAATGATGAAATACAAAAATGTACGAGACGTCATACAGGCATGTGTAGCAAAACGTATCTATCTGTTTAACCTATATAGCATCTAAAGTCTTGCAGACACGCTTTTGAGCGTCCCTATATTGCGTATCATGTCATGTAGACACGCCCATCAAGCGTGTCTAAATGTTTTGAGACGGTCCGTGTGGAGACGCTCAAAGGAAGCTTTACTAAAACGACTCTATAACTGCCTAGAGATGAAATATCACGTCACTAGCTATGTAATTTGACGTCTCTACTGGCAGGTTTTGTTGTAGTGAAGCTATAGGTAGCAATTTAAATTCTTGCACAAGCTAAACAACAATAACAAAGTCTTTAGTCCCAAACAAGTTGGGATAGACTAGAGGTAAAACCCATAAAATCTCGCGACCAATACATGGTTCTAGCATTTGGATAGCAAGCTTGCATGCACCCCTGTCGATGGCTAGTTCTTTGATGATACTCCAGTCCTTCAGATCTTCCTTTATGGGCCTTTTGTTTTTCATCTCCATAAGAGTGGCTGAGTTTTAACGTTGGCTTGCCAAGCCTATCACAAACCTCCGCTTTTCCCCGTACTTGGGATGGCCTATGTTGAGAGAACACAGGCAGGGTTAAATTCTTGCACAAGCTAAAGTTCAGAAAACATATTGTGGGTGTGAGGAGTGAGCTACTGAAGATACTTAGATATCAACAGAGGTGGAGGACGATCTTGTTTCAAGCTGTGGCGACACGCCGCACTATTGCCTGCTGGTCGTGACCTGTGAAGGAGGCAGAGTTGGGAAGTTGGCTACTGTCACGCTGCTCATGGTGTCGCTCGGTACTGCCACCTGCTAGGCCGCTGCCCTTCACGCTTGCTCAACGGCTCGATGCCCAGCCCAAGGACGCCGCTGGCCGTCTAGTCGTCCGCCTGATCCTGGCCTGCCCAACCTCCGCCGCGCTAGAAAATAGAGAGAAAAACGTGGAGGTTTCACTAGGGTTGTTGCATGTGCCGGAGTGCGTCTCGGGTCGTTGGCTGGCTTCGTGCGGTTTGGGACGATCGGTTCAGTAAATCAGTAGTGGAATCGGTGGTTCAAGGCCTCATGGGCCTGCGTCTGCGTGGTTCATTCTAGTAAACGGTGACTTTCCCATCGATACAACGAGTCAATGAGACAATGGAATACCCAGCCATTCGATATCATATCAAACGTAATCAGTTATGAAACTAAAAAACTCTATCTACACTCGTGAAGTGTGATCTCGACAACCATCATTATGGAGTTGATGGCCGTTGTGATCCTCTTGTACGAGCTTCTTCATAGTGGTGTAGGAACTACTTCTTATTGAAACCACAATTGCGGCAGAAGGAAACACTCCTAGTGTTGGAGCTTGAAGAAAAGACGGAAACGACGCCCTTGTGTGTCCCAATACCTCCCATGCCAAACAAAAATGATTAGCTAGCTAGGCTATAAAACCATGCAACTGAAGAAAATAGTAACCTATACAACATCCAGGTGTGCGTGACGACATGTTGTTTGTTTGTGGTTGGAAAGACGAGGCAGGAGCAGTAGAATCTCAATGGTATTTCAGGTGCATATGCCTTGGCATGTATCTTGCAAAGTTATATGTTTACAATGCTGGCTTGCGGTGAAGTAGCTATTTGTTTTCACTTATAGATGGAAAGATAAAAAAAGGAGAGGACTAGGACTCTAATAAAGTAACCGAACCAACTAACTACATCAACAATAGTGGCACAAGGAGGGGGTAAGTTTGCAGTTTTTTTATATAGAAAAGGCAATTGCCTGACTTTATGAGTACAACCAAACATGACGAAGCAAGGCATAAATATAACACATAAGGTTCAGACTTCAACAAGCCTAAAAAGGCAGGCATGCCTCATCTAGCAACTAGGGATAGTAAAATACTCCGGACTCCAACAAGCCTAAAAATAAGCCTAAAAAGGCACGCATGCCTCATCTAGCAACTAGCAACTAGAGGAGCGAGGTAATCACGGATCTAGGAGCATTTTGGGTCCCAAGCAAAGTTTTGTATCGCAGGAGAAAGCATTTCATGGCCTCTTCTCCTAGATGATACAACCGCTATAGTGAACAATGGCGGATGCTAAGGTATTTAGCGGGAATTAGAAGCATTGAAAAAACAAACACACTAGAGGGTGGATTAATGACATCAAACACACATAATAGTAGAGCTTCTGCATCTGCAACGGACATAAAACAACTTACTTGTACGTGTTGGTGATAGACAGGAAGTTGGAACCTGCCTGCCATAGAGGATGAGTGAGGGGTTAACGAGGAGAGGGAGTGGAGGCGGCCGATCGGATCTGCGGAGGAGCAGGTGTCACAACAGAGGCCCAGACAAATCTCACCCCAAATCAGATGAAATTTGGGCTGAGATTTGTCTAGCCCTCTTTTTCGGCCCGGTGAAATTAAATCTCGGTGGAGAACAGCCAAATCGAAGCAATTATTGGCCGATTACGAAAGTCCAACCCTCCCC
>CBMN010038520.1:0-11315 GCA_000582825.1 Hordeum pubiflorum
GGGGGGGGGGGGTGAGATTATGGTCATATAATACATAAGATATCCCCTCAAGCATATACTCATGTATCAATATTACATATAATCAATATTCTAGTATTAAAATAAATAAAACAGACAAACGATCAAATGTAAAGAAAAATCCAGTAAAAGCTTACCTACTACGTACCTTCATCTTCCTCCTGCAATATAATTTATACACCAGACTGCAATATATATGCGTGTGTATCAAGCACTAATACCTGATGAGCACAAAAGCTCTCATTTGCTGCTCCTCTCCAATCTTCAGAAGCGACAATTGCATCCTGATGAAGGGCATAGAAATATGAGAAAAAATAACATGTGGAATATCCTTCTAAGAAAGAAACATCGAGGTCATGAGGGGTTGTAGGAGAAGAGAGAGGTAGGAAGGATGAATACCTGCAGTGACACACCGCGAACACCGATGCTTGCCGCTGCCGTCAGGGGTATAAAATCTCCTAGGCACCCAAACTGAACTACGAAACAAAAAAAAAGTACTAATTCGGTACTGCTCAAATGATTTGTGTACAAACTGAGGTCCTTAATATGAGATTACCTTTGATCAGTGAACCCACGCTAATGCTGAGAGTGAAATGGCTGCTGCCCAGGTCATTTGTACTGAAATATAACCATGATACCATCAGAGAAATTCTAATGTGCCACTTCTCGTGCAGAAAAAGTTGCATCCCAGAGCTATCGACCATGAACCAATGAACATCATTGCTTTTAGAAGAGAATCATAGAAAGGGAGAGGTCGGGAAGGCTCACCTTGCATAGATGCTTATTTTTTAGTGGCATTTAATCGAATCGGCAAACACTGGCCCGCACTAAAGCTCAATCATTTCTATACAAAACCCGTATGCTATATATGCAAAATATAGATAATAGTTGCACTGAGAACAATTCATATAGGAAAACCATCGGTCGACGAAACAACACGCAGGTTCATCCCCTTTTGGATAATGTTGTAAGCCTGTATTACTCAATCCAAGATGAGGATAGAGGACCAGGAAGCAACATTCAAATCCAAGCAAACAAAAACACACCATGATGTGGACATACCAAAGCAGTATTAAACCAAAACAGGGAATAGAGGTTGCCTTCAAAACCTTAGCAATGTATCTCCTCAAGTGCTCCCCGGTATCAGCAACCGCTTGAATAACCTGCAAGATAGGTCAGTCAGATTGCATACACGACCACAAAAGTAGGGCCATGAGGGAGAGTAGCGTATCCAAAACCAGGGTGCTAGATTAAACAAAACAAAAAATCTTAATGAAAGCAAATCTGCACTGAATTGATTTATTTTCTTTTGATACCTTACCCCCTTTCAATGAACATGCCTATCCAAAACAACGGATACATGAAAGGAAGAACAAACATAAAAAAATGCATCTGGATAGTAACTACAATCTAGCCAGTCTCATCTCCAGGAGTGGGTTAATTTCTAAAATTTCCTACCTGCTTCATCGCAATCGCATTAATTGCTTGCCGTGGTCGATGGAGGCGAAGATGCAGTGGCCAGCGGCGGCGAGCGTGAGGAGAGGGGAAAAGGTTAGAGACTTCTAAATAATCTTCTCAAGGAAAAGGCAGTGTGCTTCATCCTAGCTACCTATTCCATCCTAATTAACTAATCTTTGAGAGTTTACAACAAACCTACCAGCAACAGGTAGGAAATTTTAGAATTTAACCCACTGCAAAGTTGCAGTAACAAATTTTCTTGCTGTTTTAGGAGCCAGCTGTTTCATCCTAAATGACCTGTCAAATAATAGCTGCCACTGGCCTCTATTAGATTTATAACAAACAAAAAAAGCTACTGCAACATCATCAATATTATGAAACCTACAGATATATGTTTTCTGAATGACCAATATTTCAGTCAAGCAAGTACCAACACACATGCCAAAACAGAGATAGAGATCGGGGGGAGAATGATCCGAAGAAGCTCACCTCGGCATCAGGCCAGCTTGTCGTAGACCGACGCGGGCGTCTCTTCCCAAGCTGTGCATGTGGTCATGACCGCCGCTCCGGCAGCCAAGCGTCTCTCCCCAAGCTGCACCTCACCAACGAAGCCATGGCAAATCATCAACAACAAATCCGAAGGGAAATCTTGGAAAAATGAAACTGCAGCCGGATGCATATCCATACCTGTGTACCAGGAAGGCGGAGGACAGACGCCAAGGAGGGTGAAGAGTCGGAGCAGCAGTGCCACGAGCGGCCGCCCGACGAGCTGCACACGCGCGGCGAGCTCCCGTGGCTCGTCGCCCTGCTCTGCGCCGCCAACCGCCGCGCACATCTCTGCTTCCGCAGCCGCCCTCCTCCGGGACGCGCTCGTGTAGCGCCGTCGACCCGCCACCGTGTCGTCGCGCAGGGAGTCGAGCTCGTCGATGTTCCGCCGACCCCACTGCTCCTTCTCCATGCCGCCGTCTCTCTCTCAGCAACTCCGGCCTCCCCGCTTGCCGCCCTTCTCCGAGAGGCATTCCTACAGCGCCTCCTCCCGCCCGCCATCGTGGTCGTCCCGTCTGGCTGCGTCCACTCGAGCTTGCCGCCACACCATCTGCCGGACGACGAGAGGGACGGCCCTGCGCTTCCTCTCTCGACGATGGCGACGCCGCGTGGTGGTGGTGCGAGCGGCTGTCTCCGTTTCCTCCTGGCGACGGCGACGCGACAAGCCCGGCGAGGATATGGCGTGGTGGCGATGGCTCATGGTGGTGGAGGACGAGGAGAGTGGAGCAGGAGGGGATTTGGGAGGAGACGGCGCGACTGAGGACTGGGTGGCGGCGGCGGCGACATGGGAGGGATTGGATATGCGGCTAGGTTTCCAGCCTTTTCCCCAATGCAAGCGAGCCTTTTTTTTCCTGGACAACAAGCCAAATCACGCACCAACGAGAAGCCAGCGACGAAAGCATCCATCCCCTGCCGCCACGTGGATAGCCCCAGAGTGCTCGCTTTCCACTCGCACTTACTTGTCTTTAATTAATAATTTAATTTAATAAGTCATTGCCCTCAAACAACAAGAACCAATGCTCCGAGAATCATGACCATGTTTTCTTATATATCTGCAATTCAAACATCTTGATTTCATTCTCAACGGAATTCAAACACATTTTTACTTTTGTTCGAAATCGAGCCTAATTTGAACGCTGCCTTATTGACCAAGACCTAGTATCCGAGAAAAAGCAGACCCTGGCTCAATTGGTTTGGAACAAATTATCAATTCCTTAGGTGTTCTGGGTTCAATACAAATGGTTGCATTTTTTTCTTATTTTTTCAAAAACATTTTTTCATGTATATGATTAGTAGTCCATATTCTTTCGTTTATAATCATTTCTTTCGCATGCTAAAATAATTTTATAATTTGAATACCTTTCTCAAAATTCTAGGCTCATCCATGTATCCGAGGATCACTAAACTGAGTTTTTTGTTAAAAATTTCAAGCCCTCAAAGTGCATTTTCGTGTTCATGAGATCATTTGCATGCGATGTACAAAAAATAATTGGAAATGTACTATGTTTCGTGTAATCTGCATTTTTTATACAAATATATTAATATTTTTTTGTGTGCCTTCATGTAAGAAGTTTACTATTTGATCCCCTCAGGCTGGTCATAGTGGGGAGTAACATAGAGTAACATGCAAATGTTACTAGTCTATGTTACCACCTCCATAGTGAGGAGTAACATAGATATGGTGTCATGCAATAGTTCATTTATTAGCTTCTAGACCCATATTGCATTAAAAAGTGTGATGTTACGGTAACTAGCTATGTTACCACTACCATCTCTCTCATCATTAATAGTGTGCCACATCATCTTTTTTGTCTAAATATGTGTGATGTTACCACCCACTATGAGCAGTCTCATTATATTCTTCGTCTCGATCTTGCCACCAGCCAAGAATAGCCAATTCATTATAGGCCGATGCAAACAACATGGTTCATTAATATCAACTCAGCAACCAATGTTAGATTCTTTCAAGCGGCCCATAACGCGAGACAATTCTTTTAGTACCTTGCAATATATATGTGAACATATGTAAGAAGACAAACAAGAATGAATATCACACATGTACATGCCACTTTGTTTTTCGAAGTCATTAAACCTGTTACGGTTTAGTTTTTAATCTAAATTTTCAATTCGACACTTTTGGTTTTAGTTTCAATGAGATTCAACTAAAATTTGAATATTCGAGCCAAAATTAGTGTTGTGGTCCATTTTCAGCCAAAAAGTCGGCACCGTCTTCACCACATCATGAAGTTCTTTGGTTTCACAAAAGTCGCTAAAATACTGGTGAAAAATGTCGAGCCCTAGCTCGAACTTGCTGTGTTTAATTAACAACCATGTTCCGAACCTCGGTTCATGAGTTTGGCATAGTAGAATCAAGAACAAATTCATTCACAAATGATACAGTACTTACAAATGGGATTAGCACAAACTTCACATGTCCAAGCTCAAGATAGTTTCCAATATATGGAAGTATCGCCGCATTTTCATTAGACGAAAAGTGGCGTTTTTTCCGGGGTTCAATGAAATTTTGGCGAAACATGTCAAGCCTAGCTCGAACATGCGACAGGGAATGTCAACTGCGAGGCACTAGTGGTGTCAACGCCGTGTCTTGACATTCATAAAAAGAACTTTAAGGAAGTTTTGTATTCACATGATTACAAAACACAGGAGTAGGGACTGTATTGTTGCATGTCCACTTGATTTGAGTTAATTGAAAGTTTGTTTGATTGCACCAGAGAAAATCCAAATTAATCTTTCGATGAAGTCTCGTTTGTTCTATAAATATTAAATTTTAGGGATGAAAAAATGTTTATTTGCACCCTTCATATTACTACTAGATGCCCACCATGAATAGCCAACTCATTATAGGTTGGTAAAGAGAACATGACTAGGTAGCAAGAGCCTAGCAACCCATGCCAGGTTCTTTCAATTGTAGTCTTTACCCGAGATGATTTGTTGGTACTACTGCCTCAGTTCCTCAAAACAAGGCTCGTAAATATTTAGAAAAGTCAAACTACGTAAAGTTTGACCAAGTTTTTAGAAAAAAAACTATCAATATCCATAATACAAAACCAATATAGTAAGATACACCATGAAATATATTTTGATATCATATCTTCATAATATCAAAAGTGTTGATAGTTTTTCCTAAAGAGTTGGTCAAACATTATGTTAGTTGACTTTAAAAAAAAGTTATAGGCCTTGTTTTGAGGAACGAAGGGAGTACGTCACATGATCTCTGGCAAGAATATAAATTACATTGCCATGCCAGCTTGTTTTCTGAAATCATTCAACTTGTGGGTTGTTGATTATTATTTTTCGGTCCAATAACACTGAAATCTCCCATTTCAGTTTTCGATTAGGCCATTCTGGTTTGATTTCGACAAAATTCAACCAAAATTTGATTTTTTTCTGAACCTAGCCGACATCGCCTCATTTTCCTTTGAGAGAAAGTGGCGCCCTTTCCACCAGAACATTAAGTTCTCAGGGTTGAGTGAAATTCGGTGGAAAATGTGCTTAGCAACCATACGTCTCAGACTTAGTTCATGAGTTTGGCACAATCGAATCAAGCACGGATTCATTCAAGAATGATTCGCAGTACTTGGAAACGGAGTCCAACACAAACTTCGCCTGTTCAAGACTTAAGATTGTTGCCAAGAACAACACACGTACGGGGGCAATTGGACCTGCCAAGAATCAAGAAATTAAATCGTCATCAATGGCGCTGGCCGGCGCTCAGCCGAAGAGCATCTGGGCGTGCGGGTTGAGTTCCTTTTGCGCCTCCTTGATGGTGCCCTCGGCGACGCCGGTGGCACCGGACACGTCCTTGACGGAACTGCCGGTGCCGGCGCGCTGCACGACCATGTAGATGATGGCGGCAGCGATGGACTCCGGGTTGCGGCGCACGTCAAGGCCTTCCTCGAGCCTCCGCACGGCCTCCTCGGCGAGGCGCACGTCCTGGTTTCCCAGGCTGAGGCGGGAGCAGAAGCGGCGCAGGTAGTCGTTGGCGCGCACGACGCCGATTTTGGTCACCTCGTCGTCGTCGAGAAGCCTCTTGATGTGCGTGGAGATCTTGCCGATGTCCTTCCTGGAGGCGGCGCCCTGGGCGGTGACGGAGGCGAGCTCCTTGAAGGTGCGCGGCATGCCGAGGTTGCGGCAGGCGATGTAGAGGCAGGCGGCGTAGACGGCGTCCCGGTTGCGGCCGCGCGGGCAGGCCTTGGCGTCGTCGAGCTTCTTGAACGTCTCCTTGGCCAGGTCCCGGATGGTGGCGACGAGGCCGAGGCGGTCCGCCAGGTCGGAGATGCCGCGGAAGCCGTCGACGAGGGCCTTGTCGGAGGCCGCGCCGGCGTCCAAGGGCACGGACATTCTGGGCAGGGCGTTCTGGCCGGCGGCGTTGGGTTTCTTGGAGTTGGTGATGAAGGTGGAGAGCTGGGCGTTGAGGAAGGGGTCGCCCGAGGAGCCGACGCGGCTGGGGTCGCGGTCCTCGCCGGCGCCGGCGTCGCCGCTGAAGGTGCGCCACTCGGAGCCCTCGTCGACGTAGTGCGCGTCGAGGACGAGCGCGCACTCGGTGCAGATGGTGTCGCCGGTGCCGTGGTCCAGGACCACCTCCGTGGCGCGGCGGCAGTCCGGGCAGTACACTCGCTCGTCCATCGCGGAGCTGGACATGGCTGGCGGCTGCTGGGCGTGCGCGGGCTCGTCTCGATTTCTGGATGAATCGATTGGGGGGCTGCGGCGGCAGGCGTGGGGAAAGAAAAGGGATCGATTGAAGGGGGGTGGGCTGGCATTTATAGACGGATCGAGGTTAGGTCGGTTCAGGGACGCGGTAGCGTGCGCGTGACGGACAGAGACGCAAGTTCGACTCCGATGCGAGATTCCACTCACACACCACCACGTGGCAGAACTAAATAATTGGGACAACACACTTCAATGTCTTCCGAACCGGCTAGGAGAACTTTTTCACAAACATCTCTTTTTACACACCAAGGTGAACATCTTTGTAAGCCTGCATGAATATATTTGTAATCGACTCAAGTTAATTGTTAAAGATATTGCAAGGTACTAAGAGAATTGTCTCGCTTTATGGGCCGCTTGAAAGAATCTAACGTTGGTTGTTGAGCTGATATTGCTGAGCCATGTTGTTTGCATCGACCTATAATGAATTGGCTATTCTTGGTTGGTGGCAAGATCAAGCCGAAGAATATAATGAGGGGATCAAATAGTAAACTTCTTACATGAATGGGTATTCCAAATTATAAAATTATTTTAGCATGCGAAATAAATGATTATAAATGAAATAATATGGACTATTAATCATATACATGAAAAAATGTTTTTGAAAAAATAAGAAAAAAATGCAACCATCGGGTTTGAACCTAAACCACTTACGGATTTAACAATTTGTTCCAAACCAATTGAGATAGGGTGCGCTTTTGCTCAGACAGTAGGTTTTGGTCAATAAGGCGGCATTCCAAATTAGGCTCGATTCAAATGAAAGTCAAAATTTGTTTGAATTCTGTTGAAACTGAAATCAAGATATTTGAATTGTATAGTTATAAGGAAACATGGTCACCATTCTCGGAGCATTGGTTCTTGTTTGAGGGCAATGCCTTATTTGCTTATATGATGTCATGCACTGTAAGTGGATCTTGCTTTCATTGGCCAATATATGCTTTGAGGTGGCTCCAAACTCAGGTCAGAGTTGAGAGTAACTGCACCTCAGGTTGACCATGGGATCAGGGTATAGCAGCCTAGCTATACATGTAATCCACTACCAAAGTCGAGAACGTCTCACATGGTAGGGGTACAAGCAGGGGCGTACCCACATGTAACTAGAGTGGTGCACAGGACATTAGGTACATAATCAATTTCTCTGATATGCTACGTGTAAATACAATGTGTGACACCCCCAATTTCATGCAAGATTATGTATGAATTAGACTATACCAAGATATTTTAGCTCTAGCTCAGCCCCTGAGTACAAGTGTCACTATTTTCACTCGTGGATGGTACTCTTTTCCCTCAAAGGTATTGCTGGCAGACCGGGTCATGGGGCGACCCCTCATATCTAGAAATCAATGGTTATGATTTTGTTGTGCGGCATGAGCCATGTGAATATCTTACAATTTGTGCCTACTCGTGTCCTCTACATCTTTTCACCTTGACTCGTTTGTAGGACCCACTGAATTGGATGAGATATGCTAAGCTCATTGAGTGTTGTCAGATGGAATCGTACTTTAGTGGTCAAGGAGGGTCATAGGCCAATGAACTCTAAAAAGCTAGGTAGGTTTGGACAATGTTAAGATGGCCGGAATACAGTTTTTTTTTTACAAACTCCTTATAAACGTTATGTTCTTTCAGGTAGCAACCTTGACAGCTCTCCTCTATTTTTCCTTGTCGGCACACATCCCTATAGTCGTAATTAAGTTGCTCGCGCGCTAGAGGTTGGTATGGGTGCAGCCATGAAAAGATAACGTCGGTGCCACTCTTACAATTGTATTGGCATCATTGCATACATGTAAGCGTATTTCGTCAATATAAATGAAGATTATCAATATTCAATCTATGGATATGAGGGGTGAAATCGGAGGGGATCGATACAATTGAATAGTGGAGAAACCACATCCACAACCATGTTTTCCCATTACGAGTTAGAGTGTATCGTGGCCGGATAACGGATACAAATATGAAATCAGAGAGACATGAATGCAGAGAAAATATGAGGCGAATACGACTTGGCTGCGAATGTTTTATCTGATATTGCACCGAAAACATGTCATATAAACACTAGCTAAATATGTGTGCGTTGCTATACAAAAAATAAGGCCAAAGTTGACGTCATGTTTTATTTCCATCATGACACAGATCAACGTTCTCCTCTCGCTTGCACCTCACCTTAGGCAAAGACAAAACATCACTCTTCTTCCCTCTCTCATCTTGTACCCCATTTTTACCTCAGGGCGCCATCCCCCACGCTTCATAATTGGCTTAACAATTGCAATAAAATTTTGGGGGACCTGGATAGTACAATCGATCTATGTTTTAAACTAACAAAAACAAATTATATATTCATGTTACATGTGTTGCATTTAATAGTTGAATTAAAATCATTCAAGTGGTATTTTGTAGAACTTCCTCTTGTAAATGTTCATACAAATGACCATTCCTGACATGTGCTAGAATAAAAGAAAAATGATTAAAATACTAAAAGCAACAATGTATGTTACAATACTTGTCATGCTTATAAGAAATCAAATAGGTCACAAACATTCATACTCCCTCAATTTTTTATAAGGTGTATTAGTTATTTGAAAAGCCAAACATGGCTATCTTTGACGAAATTTATAGAAAACAAAGTAGCATTTACAATACCAAATTAATGTCATCAGATTTCTCATGAAATATTTTTTATATTTTATTTATTTAGTTTCAAATGTGTTTTTTCTAAATAAAAAAATAGTCAAGTTTGATGTTTCAAAAACTTATGGAAACTTACAAAGATAAATATGCATCAAAATTGAAAACATTTTAGTATACATGAAGAAATCTCACAAGTTGTATGAACAAAATAAAGCAAAAATAAACATGATTTTCTTGATCTTCTCAAATGATTTCAACATTATCTTTTTTTTAAGATATATAAGATATTCTTTGCAGAAAAAAAAGGAGAAAGAATATGCTAATGGGCTACGCCATCGCCAGCCCATTTAGCTTGTGCTTTGCTAGCCTTCTTCCCTCAGCTACCAGGCAGTATTAGCTTGCTAAAAAAAAGGCAGTATTACCTAGCAAAAGGTCAACCTGCCGAGCTACGGAAAAGACGGCCTGGGCCAGGCCAACTTTCACCCATCTACTTCTTTTCTTACGGACAACTCTCACTCCACTATCCAAGCAGAACGGAATTAGTCACCACAAGCGACTACAGCATTAAACCTAGAATCTTCATTTTGCTCACAAAATGCAAAGTTTTCGGAACGCCAAGATACATGATGCTAACATAGCCAATTCAGCGCTGGAGAGGATGACACTTGAGAAGAAAGGTTAGATTGGGTTAAAATTTTGAAGAAAGCTCATTTTTAGTTGAACTTTAAAAAATAATCAATTTTGACAGCATGAAAGAGATTCAAAAAAAAGATTTTCTTTTCTCAACTGGGAGTCGATCTCTCTTAATACATCCAGTGAGACGTTTTTCTCCATTGTATTAGATGCATCTCTTAGTCACAAGTTTTCAGATTATAAATTAATCACAACATCATTTTGTATACATACATTACAAGTCTCTGATGAGGTTCTCACACACGTCATAAGAACAAAAGAGGGCGAGACAGGCCATGCCATTTGCTGAGGTTCTCACACACGTCAACACGCAATACAGTCCAACAGAGTTGATGCTCCAAACATGCAAAACACAAGTCCTGAGCTCTTCCCTTTGGGTTTACTCCGGCAGCCGCAATATCGCAAATCGTGGGCGACTAGTTCCAGATCTGGACTCCTGCCAGGCACAGACGACGAGAGATACTAGCATTAGAAAATTGTTCAGGAAACGCATGTAATGTCTGAGCAGAAGCAGCCAGCTGTCCTAGTCATATTCTGATGGAAACAGTTACTTTTTTCTAATGACAGTGATGGCAACATTTTTTTTGACAGTGATGGAAAGAGTTTACTTAAACAGCAGGACATAGTAAAATTAGCAGCTGGCCAAGGAACAAGAGTTTCCCAAACGGATGTTGCTTTCATGACCAAGAAGATCTCAGATCACAGTTGCTATCATCATGGATTCGGTCATAGCCTGCCTTCACATGTATATCCGCTAAGCAGCCAAGATCATTAGAGTGGTCTACTACGGATTAACAAAGATAAGCATTAACAAAAGGTGCACTTGCAAACATCATTAGAGTGCTATACTACGGATTATTGGTACACAAATTGCTCCACAGCAACAAGCGCACTGGAATGTTGCGATTTTTTTTTAACTGTGTAGATTCAATCTTGCACTGGATTGGTTACTCTTGTGAGTGCAGTTACCTGCTAACTAACAAGACATTGACACTATAAAGGCAGAAGCTACTCTCCACACGACAGCCAGAGCAATAGATAGACAGCTACCAAGTATACCTGGCAGGCACAGCATGGAAGACGCAGCAAGTGCAAGAGCTGCTGATGAAGCAAAGGGCCGAGAGGAAGAAAATAGCGCGAAGAAGATGGCCAAGGGTGGGAAGGCGCCGTTCCATGACTTGTTCAAGAAAGCGGACGCCACAGACGTGATGCTGATGTCAGTCGGCACGCACTAGTAGAAAACAGGG
>CBMN010038522.1:0-15555 GCA_000582825.1 Hordeum pubiflorum
GTCGACTAGTGGAGTAATAGTAGTAGATGCAGGATCGTTTCGGTCTACTTGTTTATGAATGTGATGCATATACACACATAATCATTGTCGTGAATAACATGTCATTTCTATGCGCTATTCCTTTAATTGCCCAACAGTAATTTGTNTACCCACTGTATGCTATGTTCGAGAGAGAAGCATCTGGTAAAAACTATGCCCCCCAGGTATATTTAAACATATTGCTAAAAATTAAAAATACCTTGTTGTACTTTTATTATTATTTATTTCGTTTTGCTATTTACATTATCTATATCTATCAGAACTAATCCTTGCAAGTAATGAGTTCAAGGGGTTTGACAACCCTCTTGCCTGCGTTGGGTGCAAGTGTTTGGTTTTTTGTGTGTAGGTGCTGACAATGAGAGTTTGCTTGATTCTCCTACTGGTTGGATAATCTAGGTTCTCACAGAGGAAAATACTTATTTCTACTATATTGTTTCACCCTTCCTCTTCGGAGAAAAACCCAACGCAACTCACAAGTAGTAGCCTCCTCACGAGGTATTACCCTACTCCTGCTCATGTATATCAGTCTTTATAGGTGTACAAAATATAGGTAATACCGAGGGATTGCAATGTCTTCTAAAGACTATCTAAACATCGGCTTATAGAAGATACCGTGGCCCCTAGGGTTACACAACCTAGTCGGATGCATCGGTGGAGGGGGTTCATCCATTGATCTAGCTTCCTTTTCTTTCACAACAATGCTTCCAGAATCTTCATTCTACATGGCTCATGGGGACTGACATGATGGCCCAGCGCGAAACTAACATAGGGGGCCTTTGGTCGGCCTACTTTTGCCGGCACCACAAGGTGATGCACCCCTAGGCCATAACACCATCACCAACCACACACGTTTTGTCATTAACGACCACTTCATTTTACACCTTCCAAATTGCTTATGGGAGAAAATAGGCCATCCCTTCAGCAGGCTTGGAGACCGTAGCCTAGGAGGGGGTAGATTAGAGGGCTTCTTTGAAGGAGAGGAAGGGGCCGATATTTCGTTGCAGCTACATTAAAGACATGTGACCTTAGGTGAGAGGGGGGGGGCGTTGTCCTGGTACTTTGCGTAGGAGCAAGAAGGGGCACACTTCATAGCAAAGAGATTTGCCCGAGTGCTCAGACAGTCAAATACCAGAAGCTGTGCGAAGATTTTATTCTATATGGGGAGGCTGCAGCTCCAGATGTCGATGAAAAATTGATCAATGCACCCATTCCGTGAAAGCACCTCGAGGACATCACATGAGCTGAATTAGAGGTCCTCGCCCCACACCATGAATTGATGATCAGGAGAATCATCTAGGCGGATACTGCGCTAGATTTCTTGAACTCCTCAAGCTGGAAGGAGGCCATGGTGGATAGCCTCGGCCGGAGTTCAAGACCACCAACAATGATATCTTTGACAGGGGCGTCGGGACGTGTGGAGTTAGAGAAGAGCACCTCGAACTGGAGGCATAGAGCACAGCTAGGGAGACACATGCACTACCAAAAATAAGTGGTGCGACTGTCATATAGCTCCATGTGGGTGTATGTCGGAAGGTCCTCCCACATGATTGGCTCTAGGAGAGAGGGCGCCGCAGAGAAGGTGTCCCCCTGGATGTTGTGAAGGAACCGTGGTTTCCACGATGGGCTCCTAGGTTGGTGGAGTTTGCGAACGATGTTGAGGAGCAAGCACAAATCCTGTGGCCAGATATCAAGAACGCCAAAAACCACCTTCCTCCACATCAACACACAATCTATCCAAAACATGTAGACACGGGCGCCAGATCACTAATCATTGCCGATAAAAAAAGGCATGGCAACCATGGTCGATCAACTCAATCACACCATGGGGAAGGAGATACAAACTCATAGATTATGTACGAAGATTATTAAGTGCCACATTATAAAGACCGAGGATCCCACTGGAGAAGAGGAGAAGAGCGCACAAGTTGACGGAAGGAAGATATGGGGCAGCTAAGGATCACCGCCCATTGTAGAAGCCGCGGACGGATCATAGTGCATGGGAGCAAACCCAGATTTATGACAGTTGATTTCCAACCTCCTGAACTTTTCTTGATGTACTATCTGGCAACAACTAAGGGTGTTGGGGCAACTAGAATTCAATGCTCCTACATCATTTCAACAATTTTTGTATCTCTACAACATACAAGCCCTAGACTCACTTATCTGGCCATCTGTGTCCCTTGCAATCATTTGAATGATTTGGAACTCAAAAAATGTTACGAGTAATCCACAATAATTTAGTCGCACAATGTTGATTGTACTATTATGAACATAGTTCTATAATTCACTCTTTGAACTCATAATAGGTATAGATGAACCTAGTAAAAGCGCACATTCGATGTCCTGGTATCACTTACTCTTCATGCATATCTGTGTAGCATTGTAATTGCAAACTTATTTCAAGGATGCTACATGGTATTCAGATCAGATTTATAGATGAAGAGGACAAGCGGCCAAAACAGCAGACTCATGCCGGTTGTAGACTTAAGCATTACTCGCCTCCGTCCATCAAGAATCCATATGGTCAAACTGAGCATAGCTGATATACTGAGGTTCCTTGTGATGGAACCAACCTACCAGGTTTAAGCCCTAAACTTGACACTGATGCTCGTATTTTTTTGTATTTATTTTAGTCTTTTTATATATTTTCCTTTAGTGGGAGGAGACGTTTTGATCGAGTACAAGATGCCTATGTTGAATTCGTAAATCCCAATAGCCTGTGCCTTCATAGGAGTGAGTGTATGTGTGTATATAAGCATCTATGGTTGTATCATGTTAAAAAACATGTGCGGACAATTAAGATCTAATCAATGTAGTGAATCGCCACACCTAAAATTCCTAGTCGATCAGCTGCAGAATTTCGTGTAGTAGGACCGCCGCCTCGTCCTAGAGCACTTGTTTCAATGTTGTCAAATGCACCAGAACACCTGGCGAGGTAACTAGGGTTTTCACCTCCCGTCGGTGGTCCAATCAATCCGCCTCATCTCTTGTGGCCTTAGGGTCATGGGGCGCCGTGGATTCAGAGTTTGTGTTATGCTTAGAAAGGCGAGACGTCGGCTTCTCCTTGAAGATGGAAGATGGAATAAGATTCTCCCCGTCTAGCCTGTCCCAGTGGTACGGCTAGCATCGTCGGAGAGCATGTGGAGATGTGTCTTTGGCGGATCTGGTCCTTTCGATCTACGCTTCACTTCATTGGTGACGGTTGCTATTCTGATGCGCTGGCCTTATGGGGCCTTACCACAACGACTTTCTAAGTGCTGAGAACAACAAGTTTTGCCCAACTCCGACGTAGGAGGGGCGACGAGGCTGGCAGGTCTCCGTCTCAGTTCAATGCTGGTAGTCATCGTTAGTTGGTCTAGGGATCTGAATGCAAATTTTATTTAGTTTTGTATTTGTTTTTTTGGCGCGATACACAAGCGCTCATTTAAACGCGTATACACTCACCCATATGAATATGCGCGGACACACATACACCCTATCCCTATGAGCACATCTGAAAGATTGTGCCGGCATATCATCTTGAGATTTTACAAAGTCACCGTAGCCGCCTCGTAGTCAACAGGAACGTCTCCTCTCACTGAACACACATCGTCGGAAATTCTGAAATAAATCCAGAATAAACACGAGCACCAAAACTTAAATTTTGGTGGTCCGGTGATACCACTATCCTTCTAGCCATTCAACCACATATTGATTCGCTATTTTTTAATTGTTATACCATCTTGATTGCAGATGAATAGTTTGGATTTTTGTTTTAAATGCAACAGAACACCGGGATCAGGCAGGTCCAGTGACCAGTGCTACTCGCGACGGCACGCTAATGGAAGTACAAGATCAGAATCCACTGCAGCCTGCAGGCATCCATCCATGTTGCCCCACCTGAGCAACGGCGATGCCCATGACTTGACGAGCCACCACACAGCCGACCACAGTGATATTATTCAGGTGAGAATCCTCGTCGAGTTAATTAAAAGCAATCAACGACCGCGAAAATGTCAGCATCAGATAGAACCTACCCCAGATCAGAGTAAGATAGAAGCCACCCGTACGAGATAGAACCTACCCAAGCGACAGCGCCGTACGTTTGTAAGTTGCAATCGCGGCGTGCATGTGACCGTGCATATCGTTGATCTACTTTTCAGTTCCCCGGTCCTTATCTTATGGTCAAAATATTTGTTTTAGTTTGTCCGATCGAGGACCATTTGTCTGCATCCGGGGGCGGTTACACGCTCGACCAACCATGAATATTTTTCAGCATGCACACCTAGCATCACTTTCCGTACATCTCGTTGGGGCGTTTTCAGAGACATTTTACTACTGTACTGGCTTTTCACGTCGGGTAAGTACGCGCTATGCCGTACCGCGGCAGCAAGAGCATCTACAACCGGACATCTCAAATAACCTCTCATATGACAGGACGCCCGGTCAGTCCGTCACATAGAACGCTACCCCATCCCGGACCATCTTTTTTTTTTACTTTATTCATTTTTTTTTCTTTTCCTCTCTTTCTTTTCACCAATCATGTGTAAGTGACCGGACATATAAGAAAGAAAATAAAGAGTGTGGCTGCACGAACGGACAAATAGGGGACACGCCCAGTCACTGACTGGACGCGTCCGCATACGTTTAAGGGTCATATTTGTTAAGTCCGATTGCAGATGCTGCAAACAAATCAGTAGTGGTAGTAGAAAAGAGGATGGCCATGTTTTTCATGCGCCATGAATTTAAGCTTAGTTAGAGCATATACAACCCGGATACCTAATATGAGTTGCCAAATGCGTCTGGATCCATCGGACACGGTGACCGATTGATCAGATCCCATATTGCAACTCCAGCAACCATAGTAGGCAATTTTGTATTAGCATTTTTAAACAGTCATGCAAAAGAAGAAATCTACGTACTGCTCACTGCCAAGTACACTACTCATCCTCCTCGTCGAAGATGTTGATGAAATTGGTGCCGGCGCAGCCGGCCTCGTGGTATTGGTGGCCGGCGCACCTCCGGCTCCTTGTCAGAGTCCGTGTTGGCGAAGTTCTCATCGATCTCCACATTGTGCTGGTGGAATAACAGGCGGTTGGCATACACCCATGCCTCGGATTGGATGGATTCGAGGATGGCTTGATGCTCCGTTTCCTTCTCGGCGTGCCCCACCTCGTAGCCCGCCAACGCCTCGAGCATGTCGAAGTCCATAGGTGTCATATCTGCCTCCTCCATGGCTGCTCCCTTCTCCTCCTCCGCTTCCTCCTCCTTAATGGGCGCTCCCTTCTCCTCTGGCTCCTCCTCCTACTCCATTTGCGGTGAATCTGGAGAAAGCCCGACTGCGATCTGAGCCTCACGCCTGACCCAAATCTCCTCCAGCAGCTACAGTCGGTGCTCTGGAGTGAGCATGGTAGATGTGGTGATCAGGCGTCCCGGCATGGCTAGCGGTTGACGGATTGGAAGTGGTTGCGACGGAGGGGATGGAGAGGGGAGAAATGCGGGTGGGCTAGGGTTGTGTTGCCGTCATCCGGCTTAAATAGTTAGACTTTGTTCCTCGGGAGGCATGCTGGAGCGGCGCCTCGTATCACCATCGATGCGTCCTCACCAACGAACGGAGGAAGCGCACGATAGACTGCTGGTTTGTGCATTTGACCATGTGGGTTCTAGCGATCAGTCCTAAATGGTGGACGCGTCCGGGTGTCCACATATCCGCCACATAGGACTGGATACGGGGATTGCCCGTCAATCTAGGTGTTTGAACTAGATTTGCCATGTCCTGTTGGGTGGCAATTTTCCGTCCCGTCAGTGACTGGGCAGACCGGCCGGGCATTTGGGTCGGATATGGGGGGTCCGGTTGTAGATGCTCCAATTGTCTATTTGCCGTGGCCATCCCATCGTTCGTACAATGGCTTTGCGCATTTAAGACATCTCTAACCTTGTCTTCTCAAACGGACATCCTATTTATCGGCAGACACTAATACATAAGTTGGTCATCCAACCCATGTCCTCTAAACGTTCGTCTTTGTTCTTTTTTCTAAGTTTGCAACATTCAAATAATCATAGAAAATGACACAATTCATCCATAAATAACACACAAATGTTCCTAGTACAACAATAATTCAACTGTGAATATTACATCCGAGATATTGGATGTTAAACAATGTTTTTTAAATTCAACGATACTTGGGTCAGAATCAACATATGTCGTCGAGCACATAGTTCTCCTTGAGGTTCATCCAATAATGTATGAGATGAGTGGCCTACCCTCAGTCCTATGGTACAATACGATAGCACATCCGAGCGATACAATGTGATGATTATCAAGTTGCAACATTGCATGAATCAAGGAATTGACCAACATGTAGAGCAACAAGAGGGAAAACTTACGATCTCCATGGTTGACGAGCCCGATGGAGATGGTGTATCAGCGATGTGCTAGCGACTTCACATTGTGGTGAAGGATCACATGCGGGTCATATGGTGCGAAGTTCTTTTGCTCATGAAACGAAGCAAGCACATTTTGCAAAAGATCAAGAAGTCGAATAGGCCAATGGAGTATCGTGTTGGATGGAAAATTGCGTCCGAAAAGCTCGGTCCGGATAGTTACATGTGATATGAAGGTCCGCGTTGTAGATGCCCTTTGAATGTAGATTGGTTCCTTTTATAAACTAGCGAGTAATATAAAGGACACCTGGACTATGTTGATAGATAAGCTACAACGAAGAGAAGGAAAGGACCGCGGCAGAGGGAAGATAAGGATTACATAACTAGCGCTCAAATAATAAAAAGGAAACCAACATGTACTAGGGTCCTTGTGGTGAAACCAACACATTAGGGTTCAAATCCTAGACATGGCATTGATGATCGCATTCTGGCGATGTGCGTTCCGTGGGAAGAGACATTCCCGTCGACCACGAAGGCGTCGGTGGTGACTTAATGGATCTCAAGATGATGTGACGCCTCAGTCTCTCGGAGGTACTCATCGGGTTAGAGTGTGTGTGCGTTCGTTCATAGAGGTGAGTAAATGTCGTTATGTTCGAGTGTCTGCTTTTGTGCTATGTTTAAAAATAATAAAAAGGCAACCAGGACGTACCAAGTACATTATGAGAATGCTATTAGCCTTGACAAATAAATCTAGTCAAATTGACCTGGCCAGTATTGTTTTTAACTAGCAGCGGAAGATTCCCCAGATGTGCATATGTAGGCTGTGATGCTTACAGAGCACCCAACACATGGTTTATCTGCAAGGGTGCAGATTTTCTGGAAATAAAAGCCATAAATCATTTGAATGCCTTTTTAGGGAGTATTTTATGTGCTAGCAAGATGTGTTTAAGTTTCAATACATCGGTTACATTGTCGGCAACAATTTATCCTTTAGGGCATTTTGTTGCAAACTATTGCCCCAGAGTGCTTTGGAGATTGTTCGACAGAAATGATGAGGAACTAATGTGTTTGCTAATGCGCATAGAGGGATACGATTCTAGAAGCATCACTAGTAGAGAGATGGCTAGCCACAACTTTAATTGGTGGCGCAATTCCTAATCAACGTCATCACTATATTTTTAAAATAGTGATGGCGCCGGCGTATTTTGTACGTCATCATTATGACCTTAGTGGTAGTGCTGGACCTGTTTTGCATGCCAATTGTATGTGGGACCCATCGTTCTGACCAAGCATAAGTTACTGGTGATGTGACAACCATCCAAGGCTACCACTATTGTTAATAGCTATGGCACGTTAGTTTTCATGACGCACCAGTCTATTTAGTGGGTCCACTATCGAGGCCGTAAGATGGGCCCACATAGTACTGGTGTGGCTGAATTTCGCACGACACCACAACTATAGATAGTGGTGGCATTGGATATGTTCGGCGCACCACTAATGATGCCGCCGAACTATTCATAGGTGACCCTTATCCAACACCATCTAGGTGTTCTCCTCTTCTTCCTCTCTTCCTCTTCCTTATCCTCTCTTCTTGTTCTTGAAAGAACACCAAATTCTTGCTCATGATTCATAATTAGATAGCTAGATCTAGTTAGGTGATGTATTAATTGGGCTTAGCCTTCACCCACACTCTCTCCTAAGCTAGCTCTCTTCCCCACCCACTGACACACACTTGCATTAAAGTTGCCACCACTCCCCATTCATGGCACGCACCAACCAACATACGGACGGCCGGCCTCTCGCTCGATGGATCAACAACTAAGTCGAGATCATCTTCTTGCATCTCTCTATGTAAAGAACTAGCTTCTCGTTAATTATATGCATGACCATATATGGATGGATATGTGTGATGGATGTATGTTATTGCTATATACATTGCATTGTGCTGCTCATGAATTATTTAGCGCTATGTATTTTTTTGTAGGGAATTTCAAGAGTTGACAATTTTTTCTAACTACCCATCGCATATTCTTTCCTTTTTATTTTATCATGGCAAATTCTATTGCCACTAGCAAATCTTATCTCTTGAGTTTTTTCCAATTTTATACGGGATCATGTAAAATTTGAAGATGGACTATGGCATTTTTCTTTCCTTTTTGCAACATGACATAATTAATTTTATGGGATCATGGCTATCTTAGTTCTTGGACCACGGCTAATTTGGTTCCTAGATCATGGCATATTTAGTTCATAGATCATCGTAATTTTAGTTTATAAAACATGAAAAAATTCTTGCATTTTTATGCAATTTGAGTTTTGACCATGGCAAATTTTATTGTTTTTCACCATGGTATTTTTATTTTTTAATGGCCATGGCAAATAATCATACATCTTTTGCCATATAAAAACTACAAACATGTTACTGTTCTTCCAAATAAAATTCCCATGATATAATTTTAGTGAGCTTCATTTCTTTAATTCGCTTAATTATACCATGGAAATTACTAATTATACTATCATAGATTTCCAAACATGAAAGTTTTTAAATAGACTATATACGGCAATTGTCAATACATGTAAATTTTATTTATATGGAAAATGTAGTATATAGATCAATGTATTTTTATATATGCCATGGTAATTCTATGGATTAAACCATCTAAAAGTTGCATGTATTACATTTTTTTGCTTAATATATATATCGTGGAAATTTTGTTAGTTAGACCATGGCAACTTAATTAACTGGGCCATGGTAGTTTTTAGGTAGCATGGAAATTTATTTATTTAGACCATGTCAAGTTTAATATAAATTCCATGGCAATTTTTGTAAGTTAGAACATGACAATTTAATTAACTAGACCATCTTAGTTTAATAGGTTGTAGGGAATTCAATTATTTATACCATGGAAAGTTTAATATATATGTTCCATGGCAATTTGTTTAGTTGGATCTTGCCAACTTAATTAACTAGACCATGAGAGTCATTTAGGTATCATGGCAACTTAATTTATTTAGACCATGGCAGTTTAATGTCCATAATCTTGGTCCATCTTGCCATGGCCAAATTGTTTTAGCACTATTTTTCCATGTAAGAAAAAAGTCCCTAAAAATTGCCACATTTTCATAATGTACCATGAAAAATTTAGTTCACATATCATGGGAAATTTAGATCACACACCATGGCAAATATAGTGTTTAATGGATCATGGCAAATTTATCACATTTTCTGGAACCATGGCAATTCTGATTTTTTGGAGATGGCAAATTTTGTTTCTTTCATAAGCCAATTCATGTTTGTTTTGACAGGGTTTCTTTTGTTGAGTACAAAAATACCATAGCACATGCAATACATTTTCCCATACTACATGGAGTAGTTTTTCTCACACCATGGAAATTTATTACCATCAAATTCCTTATTTTTCTTATCATGGAAAAATTTCTTGTTCTTTGTCATTACAAAAACCATGTGTTTCTTTCCATGGATATTATTGTGATCGGTACAAAAATGCCATACCACATGTAATAGATTTTCCATTAATATAAAGTCAATTTTTTCTTGTATTTTCTCTAACTATGTTTGCAACCGAAATTAAATTTTCTATAAAATTTTAATAGCATACTGCCATGTGCAAAACACTGTCCAAACAAATTCCATGGGAAGCACATTTGCCATGCCATTTTACCATGTTTTATTTCTAATATATTTTTCCTCTATTTTTTGTTAGGAAATATATGTTTTTTATAATATGTTTTTTTTGCTGTCACCGTGGACTTTTTACGATTTTTTAGCTGATTGGATTCATGCTTGTTGGGCAGTACAAATATATCGCATAAATAAATTGTTCGGTGTGGACTCCTTCCTAGCGCGAATGATGTCGTTTGACTCGATCGATGGTTCCTAGCTAACGTTTCGTTCAACCTTGGGAGATCCCAAACCGAATATTCGGGCATTATCGGCGTCGTTTAGTTAATTACGTCAGGTGAAAAAATATTAGTATTTTTCACAAGGCTTGTTTTTTCTAGATCTTAAACTGGCCTTTTTTGGCCCATTTTCCTGCTCGAGAACATATGTTTTCTGTTAGGGACAATTTTTCAACTTCGAGGGTTTGCGCTAGAGAACCACTTTGTGCGGTCCCTCGACCCTCCCAGCATGAACAAATCATTCGCTGGGAGGTCCCTTCAAATCTTATGATCAGTAGTTATTGGCGTCCAAAATTAAAAACCCTCAAATAAGGAATAATCCAAACCTAGTAGAGGTGTGGATGACATGGAGGATATTTAAACTAATGTCTACCTTCCATTCCAACGATTAACTACGAAAAGGGGGGAGGACTGAAGAAAAGGAGTAGCCAGTTTTCTAACTCCAGTCATCCTGGTGAGGCAAGGAACGGGGTGGTGATGGTGGCTCCGGTCGCCTTATGCCCGGGTAACGCACCGGTGAACTAGATCTGGGTACCGAGAGCGCATTGGGTAGGGCTTTGTAGGGGATCGCACCTGGGATGTGTTGTTGTAGATAACAGGGATGTGTGATGGTTGACTAGCCTATCGGTGAGGTAGGGCGCAGGGGCCGAATTCGAGTCACGCTTGCAGAAAGAACATGGCTTCTTGGTGGTTCGTGAGGTTGTTGGTGAGGACGGTTGAAAGTATAGAGAGATTTTGTTGGGGGGGGGGGAGACAAGATTTCTTTACGGAAAAGAGCACTGGTACACATCAACGCTAGGGTTCCTCCTGTCTCCCACCGGCGCCGGCACTAGTGTACCTCGTCTCTTTTTGTCTTATGACCATGGAGACGTTGTGGATTGCGGCCCTTGCCGGCGGGAGTGCTTCATTTTTTAATTGTTTTAGCTTTCTTATGGTTTGTATCCTTCTCAGAGAGATGAGGCGACCGCGGCTCCCTAAAGATGGAATAAGGTTCTTCCCGCCTAACCCCGTGCAGGTGGTGCTTCTAGCATCATCGAAGGGCGTGTATAGGTATGTCTCCGGTGGATCTCGCGGGATTCGGTCGGTGTTTGTCTTTGGTGGATCCACATGGATCCGGTCTTTGTCCGTGTATTTCGTGTGTATACCAGCTGGATCCTTTGGATCTAAACTTATCTTCAACAGCGACAAGTGTTATTCTGGTGCGTTGATCCTATAGGGCCCTAACACGATCACTTTGCTACTGTATACTACAACATGTTTTTCCGGGCTATAGGGAGGGAGGGGCGATGATGGTGGTGCGACTTTGGCTCGAGTCAGTGCTTGTAGTCGTTGCTAGGTGGTCTATGGATCTGGATGTATTTTTTAGTATTCCTGGTATACTATAATACTGATGATGAATAGTTTAGAAATTTTCTCGCAAGAAATAAAAGGAAAAAAAGAATCGGATTTCTTTGGAGATTCACGACCGTTGGATTGAATTTGAAATTGATGACACGCGATTGGCCTGACGTTTTCCTTACATCAGACATAAGATAGGAACCGTTTCCCATAATTTTAATCTTTACTTTTTTTGTGAAAAGGATGAAAGCCCCCGGCCTCTGCATCAATTGATGCATGCGGCCATATTATTAAAAATTTGCCTAACAAAGTCTTAGATCCAAAAACAACTCACAAACTGAGCGCAAATCGAAAGAGAATATGAAAAAGATGCCATATCCGGCGATAAAGAACAGGCTACGATGCCTATACACCTAGCCTATTATTAGCTCGCCATCCAAATCAGCTGAAGATAGCCCGTGCTACCGTCTTCCAACGGTTGCACCCAATAACCAAAAGTTTCATGGAGTCCGCATCAGTGAGTAATGAGCACATACGGATCCAAGTTGTAGCTCTGTAGATAACCTGCAAAAAATTAGTGAAATTTGTCCCAATAAAAATCAAATCATTTCTAGTGTTCCATATAGCCCAAAATAGTGGACATATCCCTATCCGAATATGTTTCGCTATATGTATGTCCAATCAATTAAGCCACATCCCAAATAACGTGTTTATTCTCGTTGGGGGTTTAACATTAAAAGCTATATGTATTGATCGCCATAATAATTTTGCAAGTGGACAGTAGAGAAAGAGGTTTTTAATCTTTTCATTTTGATCGCAATAACAACATCTGGAATTACCAACCCAACTTCTTTTCACCAAGTTATCTTTGGTCAGTATGTCTCCTTTCTGTAACAACCACATGAAGATTTTAATTCGAAGCGGAACTTTAATCTTCCATATATGCAATGACCTTGATAGTGGCCCGGCATCAATTAAGTCCAAATACATAGATTTCACTAAAAAGGATCTATTCGTAACTAAGTTCGAGTGATTAGTATCAACATGGTCTGATAGTTGAACATCCATCAACATGCGGACCAGGTGCAACAAAGCGTTCCACCGTCCCCCCACTAGGGATTTCCTTAATTGGATGTTAAGCGGTACCAAATTTAATACTCTGGCGACATAATCTTCCTTACGTTGCACAATATTATATAGGGAAGGATATTGCAAAGCCAAGGATGTCTCCCCTAGCCATGTATCCTCCCAGAATCTAGTAGTGGTACCATTACCTACTAGGAACTTCACCCGTTGGAAGAAGGTTACCTTTGTCCTCATTAACCCCTTCCAAAAAGGAGAGTCTGTAGGCTTAGCGGTAACTTGGGTCAATGTCTTAGAGTGTAGGTACTTAGTTCGCAAGATTTGTACCCACATACCCTCGGTCTCAACAGATAGCGTGTATAACCATTTGCTAAGCAAGCATCTATTCTTTACTGCTAAATTCTCGATCCCTAACCCACCTTGGTCCTTTGGTCTGCAAATAATATCCCATCTAGCCAATCTGTATTTCTTCTTAGCCTCATCACATTGCCAAAAGAAACGGGATCGATAGAAGTCTAGTCTTTTCCGTACCCCTACCGGCACTTCAAAGAAGGATCAAAAGAACATCGGCAGGATCGTCAAATCCAAATTTATCAAAACCAGCGGACCTCCCTAAGACATTAACTTGCCCTTCCTGCAGCTTAGTATTCTTTCAAATCTATCTTCTATACATTTCCATTCCTTGTTCGTCAATCGTCTATGATGAATTGGGATCAATAGATAACTAAACGGTAAGGATCCCATTTCACATCCGAACAATTGTCGGTAATCATCTTGTTCATCTTTCCCTCTCCCGAAGCAGAACAATTCGCTTTTGTTAAAGTTGATTTTTAGTCCGGACAATTGCTCAAATAGGCATAACACAAGCTTCATACTCCTAGATTTTGCGAGATCGTGTTCCAAGACAATGATAGTGTCGTCCGTGTATTGTAGAATGGAGACACCCCCTTCTACATGGTGGGGGACAAGTCCTCCTACTTGGCCAATCTCTTTAGCCCGACCAATAAGGACTGCCAACATATCCGCTACTATGTTGAACAACACGGGAGACATGGAGTCCCCCTGTCGTAACCCCTTATGTGTCTGGAAATAATGACCTGTGTCATCATTTACTCTTATCCCAACACTGCCTTTCAGTATGAATGAGTCCACCTGAGTCCTCCAAGACTCGTTGAACCCCTTCATATGTAAGGCTTGCTGGAGGAAGGGCCATTTGACCTTATCATACGCTTTCTCAAAATCCACTTTGAAGATAACACCATATAGTTTCTTCATATGGATTTCATGAAGAGTTTCATGTAGGACAACAACCCCTTCTAGGATATGTCGCCCTGGCATGAAAGCAATTTGGGTTGGTTGAACTACCGAATGGGCTATCCGCGTCAACCTATTCGTGCCAACCTTGGTGAAAATCTTAAAGCTTACATTGAGATGACAAATCGACCTGAACTGCTCAATGCGAATAGCCTCCACCTTCTTTGGCAACAACGTTATTGTTCCAAAATTTAGGTGAAATAGCTGTAAGTGACCTTCGAACAAGTCATGGAACATAGGCATAAGATCTCCCTTTATAATATGCCAGCATCTCTTATAAAATTCCGCCGGGAACCCATCCGGTCCGGGGGCCTTGTTTAGTTTCATTTTTGTAATTGTGTCAAACATCTCTTTCTCACTGAAAGGAGCAGACAACACCTCATTCTCGTCTGAGTTGAGCTGAGGTATATCCCCTATCGTGCTCTCATCTAGAGACACAAAACTTTCTTCGGGTGGTCCAAAACACTTCTTATAATAATTGGAGATGTACAATTTTAGGTTCTCATCCTCTACAATTGTACCCTCATCTTGTTCAAGTTGAATTATTTTCTTCTTTCTATGCTTCCCATTAGCTATCATGTGGAAGAATTGGGTATTATCATCCCCTTGGACGATCTTAGAAACCTTCGCTCTAAGCGCCCATTCATCTCCTCCTCTCTCATAAGAACTTGTAACTTCTTCTCAGCCTCATTCTTAATATTTTGGTCATACATATTAAGAAGTGTGGATTCCGCTCTCAAATCAAGCTCATTAATAATTTGTATCAGTCTCTCCTTTTCAACTTTACATATACCACTTTGATTCTTGGCCCATCCTCTCAAGAACTCGCGTAAGTGTCTAATTTTGTTTTGCCATCTATCAACACTAGAGGACCCACCAGACTCCATGGCCCATTCTGTTGCAATGAGATCCATGAAGCCTTCCCTCTCGAACCATCCTAATTCGAAAGAGAAAATATTTCTCTTTCCCACATGGGTCACTTCCCCAGAATCGGCCAATAGTTGGGTGTGGAGGAAATGCCCCTTTGTAAAGCGTGAACCGTTACCAATGGAAATTTCTTTCCCACTCAACACTAGTGAGAACCCGGTCCAATTTCTCATAAGTAGGAACTGGTAGAGAATTAGCCACGTGAATTGTCTATCAGTGAGGTCAATCTCCCTCAAATCGAGACTTTCAATGATCATATTAAACATGAATGACCATCTTCCATCGAAGTTGTCATTATTTTTTTCGTCTTGTCTTCTAATAATATTGAAGTCTCCCCCAACAATAATGGGAAGCCTTTCATCCCCACAAATTCTCACAAATCTGTGAGGAAATCAGATTTAAGCTCTGTGACGCCCGGATAGTTAAGCTACAGTAACCCTCTGCTAATGATGCCACATCACCACGATTACTGTTGTTAAACTCGCGTTGATTCAAACCTCAGTCAAATTCAAAGTTAAAATAAAGTCAAACGATAAAAGTTTTCAAACTTCAAAACTAAAATGTTCCAAT
>CBMN010038527.1:52-11198 GCA_000582825.1 Hordeum pubiflorum
CCTATACTTGTGGGTCATCAACAAGGTAGTTGTGGACTTAATTTCGTAAAATTACACCTTTTGAGCTCGTCAAACGGACACTCAAGGAGGTGGGGATGGTGAAAGAAATTCCTTTGTTCAAAAAATTCTGCACGAACACGTGAGGGCAATGTTGGTGTTGAGACCCCAAGCTCAATGGACGATTTCCCATGATCTCGGTTGAGATCAAAGTTGATTTTGATGAAAACACCTTTCCGATCTTGACGATCCAACATGGTGTGTAGTACTCGACCTGGCCGAGGTGACCAATTTAGTCGGTGAAGAAGATGCCTACGCCGAGGACGAAGATTTGTTCTGGTGCATAGATCTTGGTGGAGCCGATCTAAATTAACATCGTATTGCGGCGACTACTAGCAGGGACCTGCATGGGCCACCAATGATGGAATCGAATCCGACAGATCTCGGGTAGGGGGTCCCGAGCTGGTAGCCTTAGCACAATGGTAACAGGGACACATGATTTTACCCAGGTTCGGACTTTCTCTTGGAGATAACACCCTACGTCATGCTTTGATTGTATTGATGGATGGGGTATAGTGTAAAGATTAATTTACCTTGAGATCAAGTATGAATGAGTTCATAATCTCAACTAGCCTAGCCTCAGATTATATAATGTACTGGTGGACTAGAATAACATGAGTCCTAGTCGGCTACGTCAATGAAGAGGAGTCATTACCTTGTATGCCAAGTATTTTGAAATCTTCCTCGTATACATCAGGGGCCGCTCCAAGTGGCTCGCTAATGAAACGCCATGGGGTTCCTAGGTCTGGACCTCCTGGTCGGGAGACGACATGGTGAGTGCCCCCTAGTCCAAAACTCCGTCAGATGTAACTTGTGGTATCGGTTTGTTGTGTTCAGTGAGCATTGATCTTGGGATCACTGTGCACGCACAATCGGTGGCTTCGGTTAACTATGCGAGGTCCCCACAGAGCTGCTATCAGAGTCATCCTCGCTATAGGAAGTAGCACACAAAGTGGTCTTTGCCTCTCGAGGAGGTTTATGGAAATTTGCCTGCAAGTTAATTACGGTCCAAAACAAAGCGAAAGTAGAAGTTGAAAATATTGCAAGCGATTACTGATGGAAACAAAAAATGTAAGATTGAAGTAAAGTGAAAGAGTAGTGGGAGTGATTAAATCAACAATAAGGCTAAGGCATTCTCAGGGAGTCTGGATTCTCCACTAGTATGTGCAAAACGAAACATATACGAATGCACGGGCTACCCCGCCTCCGGCAACCCGCATCTACGTCCCCTTCCGGTTTCAGGTTTCCCGATGGTGTCGGTTGCCGTCACATCCTTCGCGTCGGCTCTCTCTCTAACCGTCGCTTCTCTGACCACGTCCACCTCCAGGCCATGCCAGCCCCAAATTCACGTTTTGCGATGGCGACTGGTGTCACTCTCTGGCAACAGGCGCAGCCCCACCCTCCCTCCTGAGGCAGTTATCTCGTCTAGCGGACTGATATCCTCATCTCTGGACCCTGATCTGGCAGCAATGGGATTGCTTGGACTCAGGCCAGGGTGAAATCCCTGCTTGGCTTGTCAACGCTGGCAATGGAGGCACCCGCAGGTGTCGTTTACCTTCTTGGAGGCGTTGTCATGGCCTTTATCTGTGTCCCTCTTCGAACACGGGGGGAAACCCTTGGTCTGATTCTTTGGATAAGATAGAGGCGGCGGCATGGTGTTGCTTCCCTTCTTGAAGGCGCTATCTTGCTTGCTCGTGACGTCCCCGGGGTGGGCTTTGGAGATGTTCGACGTCATGCCGATTCGGTCAGCCCCTCTAGTTCTAGGCTTGGTGAGTTTAGCTATGGTTTCATTCGCTGTTTGGGCTGAGCCTCCATTGTCTCTCCTCTGGGTACCATGCCACACCTTCTCATGTTTGCATTCGTGCCATGTGATGTACCCTATGATGTACTCATTTTGTTTCCTTCTATCAATGAAAAGATATGCAAGCTTTGTGTATTCGCGAAAAAAAAACAGTTCTGGGTTCAAATAACTAAACCACTTCGCATCATTTTTTAGGTTGGTGGATCCTGGTACAATATGTGTTGTACATGCATAGCTCTGTATCACACACGCCACCATCGTTTCTCCCCGCATCCAGGTTACTGAAACAATGATTATGGGTTACTCCATGGACGCGGACAATGGTTGGTTCTCCGTTATTCCCCTATCAATTGCTCCGGAAGGAAGGGTTACTCCATGGACACGGACAATGGTTGGTGCCAAGAAATGTTGACACTTGCTACAAAAATATGTATTGTGTTGTATTAAAGGGCTTAACGAGCTGCTCATGAAACTTGTTAGCTTGTTCATTAAGCTCATTAAGTTTAACAAGCTAAAATTGGTGATTGTCTCTCTTCATTAAGAAACGAGCTACGAGTTTAACGAGCCGAGCTACCGAGCGTTCATTAAGCTCACGAGCTATGAGCTTTTGGTACAACCTCACCTAGAATTAGGGGTTATACTCACACATTGAGACAACAACCATCAAGGGGATAATGATGGTAATCATGGATGAATGATCAATGTAATACACTCAGGAATCCGCCTAGGGTTTGGTATTAAAAAGATACTAATAAGGGGATGGTGATGCAGGAGTCTCCTTGATCAGGGTGATGGCGTAGCGGAGCCCTTTCGACGATTCCCCCTTCTGATCCCTTCTGAAGGCTAGGGTTCCTAATTTGGCGGTGTTTCTGAGCTCGTTGTGTGTCTGTTGTTTGAGCCGAAGCCACCGGGCCAACGTAGTCGGGGGTGGTGGCGCCACATGTCACCGTCTTCTCTCCTGGATAACCCTGCGCGGTTGGTCATCTTCCCACTTGATCTCATCCTCATATGGTTTGTTATTACGACGGCAATTAGCACGATTTTCAACAAAAAAAATAGGTGTTTACTAATCATCCTCATAACCTCCTACTCTTTTGGGATTCTTGCAAAAAACAAGCAAAACAAGTGTGCGGACACGATAAAATTCTGAAAATCCTATGACTACGATGCAAAACAAATGGTAAAAAAGTGGTGCAAAACGCACTCATCAACCGCCCTTTGTGTACTTCCTGCAGGCTGCTACACGCGGTCCCGCGGTCCCAGCCTCCCAGGTGCTACAAAGGCGTGACGACATGTGCTGCCCAACCCAGGTCACCCGGTTCTTCTCCGTCTTGGACCACCGGAGACCAGAGAGCATCTTACCGGGCAGATAGAGAAAAGGCGATGAAACAAGCAGCAGACAGAGTAAGGGATGTATTTGCACAATTACATAAACGATAATTGTAACTTCCAAACATTCGTGATATGAGAATAGATCCGAACGATCTGATTGTCGTTCGATCCGGATTCCCCGCCGCCGCGCGATAATTTCTCGCCCTGCCCGCTTCTCCCGCACGCAGTCCGCTGGATCCGTTTCTTGCCGCGCATTTCACGAAGGAAAAAGGCTCCCACTAGGACTCGAGCCCCCGACCTGCTGGTTGTGGTTCACGTACACTACCACCCGGGAGAAACTTGCTTTTGTGTTTCTGAATCAGGTTAGCAAACTTTATACTCTTTTTGAGAGCGGAAGTTAGGGACAGGACCAAGTTAGGAGTCCAACACGATCGCAGCCGGTTCAGGCTTACTAGAGGCCTCGCATTAACCAACCTGGGACCCTTCATCTTGTGATTAGTTACAAACTAGATAGCTTTTATACCGGTACACTTCTCAAAGAAAAACTTGCAAGGAATAAAAATGTCGCTTGTCCTTGCCCCCTACTTGATACTATGCACTACTACTTATACCAGTAGTAGTATTTGAAGATTTTTTTTATGGATGAAAGTCTATTGTATCCGGCTACATTATCCTACGAAGACAAAACTCTGGGCCTTTTTTTATCCGCTGATCTTGATCAATCGGGCATTGATCAGGTTAAAAACATTTTCTCTCTCATAACAAAGTATTATATGCATCGCAGACCTGATAACTTAGATACAAACATCATGATAATTTTGACCCGAGGAAAAAAATATTGAAAACATACCCTGGTCACTTCTGCGTAAATAGATGATAATTTAATCATCACGAATCTGATAACTTATGTATAAACACCATGATAACTTTAAACCGGAGAAAAAAAAGTTGTTGAAACCATACTGTCTCTTTGTTTCTTGACATAGTGAAATGGAATACTCTATTTGACCACTCGTATACTACGTTGACACTAAGTTACTTCACTGTCCGAAAAAGATGTTGATATCTAATCACATTTTTTTCACCTACCGAACAGACCTGATAAACTTGCTATAAACACCGTGATATTTTTGACCCAGGGAAAAACTTGTTGAAAACATACCCCACGGTAACTTTTGATCCCGGGATGAAAGTTTGTTGAAAAATATACTATGATAACTTGTGTGTAAATAACATGGTAATATACATACAACAGAGCCGATAACTTACTCAATCCAGACATGGTAACTTTTTTGCCAGGGAAAAACGTTGTTAAAAAATACCTCCCAATAACTCATGTGTAAATAACATGATAATACACGCACATGAGAGCTGATAACTCATATACAAACATGGCGGTAATTTTTTGACTGAGGAAATGAAAATTGTTGAAAAACATATCCCGATAACTTTTATGCAACATGGTAATATACACAACAAAGCTGATAACTCCCTACAAACACCATAATCATTTTTTAACCCCGGTATAAAGGTTTGTTGAAAACATACCCCGGTAACTTCTATGCAAATAACATGGTAACTTATGTATGACATATGCGATAACTTACATAGCTTGGATGTGGTAACTTTTTCATCCGAAAAAAGTCATCAAAACATATCAACATGCATGGGATCTAGTTTCGAAGATCTCGTCGAGACGGATTTTTTTTGTGAAGACGGGTTTTCAATCGGAGCAACGGTTTGAGCTACAAAACATTTTAAAGTTTGAAAAAAAAAGAATCTAGAATGACATCAGCTTTTTGTCCTCTAATGCATATATGCATGCAATTAGAGAGAGGAGTGCATGTGAAAAAAAATTAGTCATTCTAATGCATACATGTATATAATTACAATGAAGTAAGGATCGTTCTTGCCTATTGCTAAAATCCGAACGTTTGGTAGTTATCAAAGTCCTTACATAAAAGAAAATCTTTTGATGAATCTAATCAAGTACTGGCCCACAACTTCCACATAATAGTTCTTCAAATACCTCATCGTTGCAAATAATGGACTGAGCACGAAGTTCAGATGGGAAACATCCTTATCTCAAATTATGCAAGTCACCTGTGTCACAGAAAGGGCATCAAGGGCAAGAGAAGGAACCATAATTCTCGATAAGTATGTGACAGCTAATAAATAAACTGCGCTTACACAGAAAGTGTCCAATTTGTGTCAATGCATTTCTCAAGTTCCCCACCTCAGATGCAAGGAATGTTTTCTGCAGCAAGGAAAGCTGATCTAACTGCAGAATAAGTTTAAAGAAAAAATATGACAGAGAATCAACACACCACATACATCCCTCTGACAAAATTTCTATCAGAAACCCTTGTTAGGCTGAATGTTATTAATTAATTCCGATCGAAAACTAAAACATGAGTGCTGACTGACTGGAATGTTACTAAATTGTGTGCCAACCTAACAATCATTCATTGGGAAGAAGAAAACACTTCTGGCAAATGATCGGCACTGCAGCTTCAGTTACACACTCATCAGGCAGGGCCAAAGCGTGCCTCACAGACAGATTCTTATGCTTGAGTGGGTGGATTTTTCATGAAATCTCTCCCAAGTATGATCGATCTTATGGGAAAGAGTAAACTGCTGAAAATAAATGGAGCAGCCGTTGAACATGACCAAAACAAAACAAAAGAACAAGATTAGAAAGGGGGACGCCCTTTGTTGGACTGAAACTTGTAGTTAAAAACAGAAAAACTCGAGTGCTCAACTCACAAGCAAGAACCACCAAACTAGTGTTACCAGGTGCTTCATCTAAGAGAAATGCATGCAGCTGGCACCCTCATTGGACGAATTAAACAAGAAACTGAGGCAGTTATGTCACAGGTACTGGCGTACTGCAACCCTTCCAGCAGATGAACAATCTCATATTGCCAAAACAAAATAACAAAAGAAAAGGAGGCAGCTTACCTGAAAACAATGTAATGTGCAGAAACCTGAAACTTTGTTCCTTTCCTGCTCCATGGCCAACACGGCAACACCCAAAACAGCACAACTATAAACACGATCACCAGCTCACAGCAAGAACCCCACTACATTTTTCATTTATACCAAATGCATAATCTAAAAGAAATACAAGATCATCAACTCATTGCAAGAACCACTGCATTTTCCATTTATGCAAAATGCACCGTCTAAAAATGTTGCAGGATCATTGACTCATTGCAAGAACCCCTACAGCGAAGAACAAGATCAAAACGTCGCAAATGAGAAAATAGATCATCAGCTCACTGGAAGAACTACTACATGCATAGCCTAACAGAAAACAAGATCATCAAATCATTACTGGCAACAACCACTGCATTTTCCATTTATGCAAAGTGCATCCATCATCCAAATGGAATGCAGGATCATCAACTTACTGCACGATCACCACAGTGAAATGCTTCATCCAGGAAGCAGTAGCAACCACATCAGAGAGATGAATGTCAGAAGAGCGACACTGCAACGACTACTACAACCAGCATCACAGAGTTTAGCTAGCAGAAGAAACACAAGGGCTGATGAGTTTTCTCAACCTATATCTATCTGTATGCTAAAGCAGGTGTTCAGTTATGCCGTTGTTGTGTCCGAGGCGGCGAAACTTCTGAAGAGATGAACTGTCAGGACTCCGGCTCTGATCCTTCTCTACGCTCCGCCGACATTCGGGTATCGCAACCGATCATAGGCTGAATTGACAGAAATAACGAGGCAGTTAGGCAGCAGATCAATAATCAATTAACAATATATTGACAAGAACGAAAAGACAAAACAAGAAACAATATAATGTGCAAGGAACTAAGCTTTTATGCACTATCTATTGTAGGATACAACCTGAATTTTGTTCACATGTTAGAAACTTAGTATCTTCTCTGAAAGATGAAATGAGATGACTGAACTTGATTTGACTTTTTAGGTTCCGTAATTTCTACTGGCAGTTAAATGTTACGAAATGGATGAACTCAATTATCTGAATCAAGAAAAGAAATGTGGAACCAGTGGTTCCTACTAGCTTCAGAGTTCATCCATTTTTTACCATGCATACACAGACTGATCGATCCACATGGCATCGACACCTACTATTCCCATTAAACTACTTTCACTTTTCTACAGGATTATAACAGTTTCAGACAAGTCCCAAGTCCTAACAGAACCTATCGTTATATCCTTTTCCAAGCACGGTCGGATTAGCATTCCACTAAAGTAATACTCCAGATATCATGTTCATGCAGTAAACAGTATTTACATAATTGTGCAAAACATATTGAAGACCACCAGTATCTAAATCTCAGAGTTCTCAAAAGAAATTAACAAGACCAATAATACAGCTCATGTACAAAACATGAAAACAATATAGCTCATGTGCAGAAACTAGATTTAATTTAGTATTGTATGAACCTGAATTTCGTTCACAGGTTATTCAACACAAATAAAGTAGGCTAAATCAAACGGATATCACAATCTTCTCTGTTAAGGCTGAAATAAGATTAATCAACTCATTCGTTTATTTAAGTTCCATATTTTACTGGCTTTGAACACACAAAAATTACTGACAGCAAATAGCACCAAATAGAAAACTGAATTATCTGAATTAAGGATCAGTATCAGTATCAGTAGGAATCAGTATCTACATTTCTCGTAAAACAAGATCAGTAGGAAGCAGATCAACAATCTAAATCTCAGAGTTCTCAAAAGAAATTAACAAGACCAATAATACAGCTCATGTACAAAACTTGAAAACAATATAGCTGATGTGCAGAAACTAGATTTAATTTAGTATTGTAGGAACCTGAATTTCGTTCCCAGGTTATTCAACACAAATAAAATAGGCTAAATCAAACGGATATCACAATCTTCTCTGTTAAGGCTGAAATAAGATTAATGAACTCATTCTTCTATTTAAGTTCCATATTTTACTAGCTTTGAACACACAAAATTTACTGAGGGCAAATAGCACCAAACAGAAAACTGAATTATCTGAATCAAGGACTGTAGTATGAAACCAACACTTTCCAATCCATATCAAGGTTGAGTGTAAAATGTTACTTTCCATTAACCAAAAAGTCGACAGGACAACACCGGTCGCAGACAATTCCCAACTCCTAACAGTTTCAGTTAACTTTTTCTCAAACTAACACTTTCAGCAAACTGTTTTACCATAACAGTCTCAGTAAACTATTTTAGTATTTTTCAAACACAAGCAGATTAACAGCCCACCAAAATAGGACCAAAATTATCATGGCCATGCAGCAAATAGAACCTACACCAAAACATGTACATTGTGCAAAACAGATTCAATCAAGTCTACCGGTTCACCCTCATTAGGAGATCATTAGGAAGTTGTGACCTGGAGAGAGGGTCTCACCAGGGGTCCCGGAGATGACGACGATGATCTGGAAGATGTCGCCCCAGCCACCGCGGGGCAGGTCGACGACGAGTGGGGTCGGCCTCCCGTAGCGGCCCGCTCGGACGCACATGGCGATGGCGTCGGGCTGCTGGTTGACCTGCCTGGCCAGCTCGTCCCTCAGGTGGTACAAGGACCTCCCCCTGAAATAGAACGAGGACCAGTCTTGCTCGGCCTCGAGGAACAACCCATCGGGGGTAGCTTCCACGAACCGAATACCCTGCCACGCCCCCGGCAGGCGACCGAACACGATGACGGAGAGGTCGTTGGGTTGGCGGGTCTGCAGTTGAGTCACGAAGAACTATGGTTATATTCAGGAGATCATGGTAGCAGGGTGCTACTCTGAATTTTCTGATCGAAAACACAGACGCGATCAGGAACAGGAATCTCGACGGCGCAAGAAGTCAAGAAGCGCAAATTTGGCAACAGCAGAACCAGAAATTGTTCTCGAGAAAATGAAAGCAACACAAGCCGCAATCCCTGCAGTAGAGCTGCGATGCAAATTAACGACACCCAAGAACCCAATTCGCTCAATCGATAGGCTCTGCTCAGACGGAAGGAATTCGAGAGATACCATTACCAAGAAGCGGGTCATGGCGGCGAACTCACCCGAATCGGGGCTGGAATGCGAGGAGGGCGCTCTCTGAGGTTGATGGGCTCGACGGTCCAGCGCATCATGGCGCTGACCTTCTCGATATCTCTGTTCTCGACGGTGACGCCGGTGTTCCAGCGGAGGTACTTGCCGTTGGCGCGGAGGTAGCGGACGCCGTCGTTCTGGAGCAGGACGCCGCCCCCCAGCCCCGCCCTGACCGCCAGCCACATGATGGAAGGCACCACCTGCTGGTCGTAGTCGCGCTGCTTGGCGCGGAAGCCGTGGTGGAGGGGCGGCGCCGGCGTGGCCGTGGCGGCGAGGTAGCGGCCGTAGGCGGCGCTGTGGAGGAGCAGGTACGGGCCGTCGGCGCCGTCGTAGATGTGCACCCTCCACGCCGTGTTCAGCGAGTTGCGGCGCTGGCTGATGGAGACGCCCTCCCCGTCGTCGTCGGCGCAGAGGTAGTACTTGTCGAGCTTGCGGTTCCGCAGCCGCACGTGCTGGAAGTCGACGAACCGGTCCATCGGTCGCCGCCGGCGCCGGAGAGCGGAGGAGGTGGGCGGTGCCGCTGCGCGGTGGAGAGCGGGGCCTTGGTTTCTTGGAGCTCCGGCGACGGGGAGGAGAAGGCTGTTGGTTGAGGCGGTTACGCTCGGGCGCCAAGGCGGAGGCATTTAAAGGTTACCTGACAGACACAGTCGCCGTACCGGGCTATGGGCAGAAGGTGGGCTTGCGGGCCTTTTCTCGGCCCGGCCCGCACTCCCGGGCGCGGTCTTCACTCTGTTCGTCCCGCACAGGCCCCAGCGCGGCGGCGGCGGCCCAGTCGGCAGCGCCGCTCCTTCCCTTCCGCGGCGAGCTTGTCCCTCCACGCTTCCCCAGCAAGTCGCCGCGGAGCCACGGAACGGCCGACGGTCGGCAGCGCCGCCCCTTTCCTTCCCCGGCGAGCCTCTCCTCCATGCTTCCCCGGCACGCCCGCGCGGAACCAGGGAACGGTGGGCGGCATTGCTCGAGCCTCCCTCTCCTTGCCTGGATGCCCCGGGCCACCGGCGCGGCGCACGTCCGCGGGGCACTAGCGAAGCGAGGCAGCGGCGAGGAGCGAGCCACCATCAGATCCAGCAGAACTGCCATGGCGTGCGAGCTCTTGCTCCTTTCTGTCGCTCGCGAGTGGCTTCCTGCGAGTGTTGGTGGCCTTGTTACCGCTTTGCTGTTATTAAGAGAAGGGAAACGTTTATATACGGCGAGCCGGCGCAACCTTCGGCCGGCCGCGCTCTCTCGCGCGTACAATACGCATATCACGTCAGTTTCCGTGCCACGCTGGCCTTGCTCTACCACGTCTCACGCGTACGTTATGGGCCCCGTGCGACTGCCTTTTTTTTCTTCCCTTAGTTACCTCTTGCCTTATCTGTTACCTTTCTTCTACCTCCAGCCACATCAAGTTCTACTCTATTATAAAAATGTTGCATCCGGCTGAGAAAAATGCTGCAACCGATGAAATAAAAAGCTGGAACCGACGAACAAAAAAGCTAGAAACCAAAGGCGACGGATTTTTGCGAAGTGAGATTTGCTGGAACTAGAAGAGTCAATGCTACAACCGTGTAGAAAATATGTTGCAATCACGCAGGGCGACGGACTAGATTTGCTGGAAGTACCGACGTGAGCTCAAACCAGGAATTGTTTTTGCTGCAACCGGCAATCACAAAAGCTACAACCGACAATCACAAATGCTACAACCGGTGATCGATTTTGCTTCAATGGCGACGGGGTGGCGGCACCGACAAGCTTTTTTGCTGGAACCAGCATGATTTTTTGCTACTACCGGCTGACATTTTTGTTGCAACCAGCAAACCCGAAGGACAGCATTTTTTCGCGAGCACGTCGCCAGGGTGCTGCGACCGGCGACCGGCGTCTATTGGAGTTGTGGGCGTCCTACTGGAGC
>CBMN010038528.1:2212-12441 GCA_000582825.1 Hordeum pubiflorum
TTTTGGGACGGAGGGAGTATACATCTAGAATCTGCAGCATCTTTCTGTATATAAAGGGGTAGGTTATAAAATCAGTTGCAAACTGCATTAAGATCCTCCAAATCCTTAGATAAGTTGTATTTATTTCAGTACTTTGCCTGCTATATCTCGAAATAAAAACGAAAATAAAATAATGCTTCTGCACAAACCTCTTAATTTGCACACTCTATAGAGGTGAGCTATGAGGAAGTACCTGCAATGTGTACAGTTTCTATAGCAAATAGCCGAATAGGGAGTTAAGTGGGTGATCATCAACCATTCAGTAGCAGTATGTGCTGCACATATACTGTCCATTATTTTGGCTTGAATGTAGGGCACTCCTCGTTGTGTGAATCTATAGCCTTAAAGACTGAAATCGCCTGTTTCTTGATGCACCTATGTGTTTTGATTTCTGAAGCATTGTATTATTGATATCTCACAAGACTGTAAGCAGCTTGGAAACTACAATGTAGTGCATTGATAGTTTCTTCTTCTAATTCTGCTGATGGAATTGCATCATAGGTTATGGTGAACTAATGAAATCAGAATCTGGTTCTGCGGAATTAAGTAAAAGGGGGTATATTTCTTCAAAAGTGGATGCTCTAATCAACATTTTTAAATCATTTGGGTAAAGCCATATTCTGCTCAAGATGCTTAGTTTTGCCTACTTGTGCTCTTGTGTCAGAAAAAGCGGGTAAATCCACATGTATTTTCTCCACAGGTCATCAAACGAAGTGCTTTGCCTAATTTTTGTAGAAAGAATTATGACAGCTAAAGCTGTTGAGAGGTTCATGAGAGGAATTGCTAATTTCTCTAGTTTTTCAATTTCTTACTTGACTGGAGGGAGTACATCAAAAGATTCTCTAAGCCCAGCAGTGCAGAGATATACTTTGGACTTGTTCCGATCTGGAAAGGTATGCCATTTAAATTGCAAAGATTGATTTAAACAGGATTCGAAATGATACATCAACTCCATGTCAATTTCTAGGTGAACTTGCTTTTCACCACAGATGTAACTGAAGAGGGTATTGATGTACCTAACTGTTCTTGTGTCATACGCTTCGACCTGCCCAGAACTGTTTGTAGCTATGTTCAATCTCGTGGTCGTGCCAGAAGGAGAAGCTCAAATTATGTTCTTATGATTGAGAGGTACAGTAATCGTCGCACTGCATAAGTTGCATGCTGGTATAGCATATTAAATTTTAGAGAAATATTTTGGCCACCATTTATTCTTATTCTAAGCACGTTTACCACGCATATTATATTCATAGATTGGATACAATTTATGCCTCATAATCATTAATTTTTCTGGAAAAGGATATGCTCTTTTACATAATTTGGTTTGGCATGAACGGTATGTTTTGTCAGTCAGCAGTCTGAGTTTCTAGCCCAGGAATTTCTGAATCCCGATCCTCTCATCTAAAAAAAATGTTACAACTATCTTTAAACAATGTTTTAATAATTTTTATGACTACCTATTCACCTTTTGATCCTTCACATGAATTTTTCAGGGGAAATATGGATCAGCAGGAACACATATTCCGCATAATACAGACTGAGTACTATATTAAACACTTCGCTCTGTATAGACACGAAAACCCCCATGTTTCATCCTCTGAGTTGCCTATGCAAGACAAGTATGCATACCGTGTTGATTCAACAGGAGCAACTATAACTGCAGACTGCTGTGTCGATCTGATTCGTAAATATTGTGAGAAACTTCCTAAAGATAGGTACACATATGCTTGCCATTTTTGTAGCTTTTGTTGTTCTGTCAGTCTGCTTGGTAATGCACCTCATGCATAATCACTAAGAATGGTGGTGTTCTTGAGATTCCTGAACTGTCATGTAACCAATTACATAGATAGCATGCTGGTGAAAATTTGGTTAATTTGAATGTCACACAAAGCACAAAGAAAAACTATTTCTCGTACTTCCCATGGCACAATCTTACTGTCTTTCATTAGATAGAAGTGATTGATCATTATAACATTCTTCTGAAGGTATTTCATGCCAAAGTCTTCCTTTGCGGTGGCTATAGAAGAGGGATCATACCAATGCACCTTGACTTTGCCTCCAAATGCGGCGTTTCAAAGGATAGTTGGCCCTTTATGCAGTACAAGTAATTTAGCCAAGCAGCTTGTATCCCTAGATGCGTGCAAGAAATTGCATCAGCTAGGAGAACTCAATGATCATCTTCTACCCTTGACTGAAGAACCTATTGATATTGATGTTTCTTTAAGAGATGGGAAATTCCTTTCTGGACCAGGTATGTGTCTAACCCTTTTTCAGTCTTGCTTACATTAAAGTTCTTTAAATAAGAACATTTATTTGCCTGTTTTGCTACTTTCTTTCACTCATCTACTCCCTCCGTCCCATAATNTAAGAGCGTTTTTGACACTACATTAGTGTCAAAAACGCTCTTANNNTATGGGACGGAGGGAGTATTTTATAACAGTGATCAGAGTAAGACTGAGCTTTCCAATTTGTTGTACATCGTTAAACTTGTGCAACTAATGCTGGCGGGCTTTGTTTTTATTGTTTTGCACAGTAATGGCAACTCTGTGTGTATGAGGTTGTCTTTTGGACATGTTTGTGCAAGGCTTGGGACAAGTATGAAATATCCCCTGACTGTTGAGATCCGCTGCCCTTATATAGTTATTCTCCATTCTTTTACTTTACCATTTCCTCTGAGTGGTGCTGTTACATTGCATACTGCTGTCTGTAGTGAACTGTGCAAGTTTCAACAGCAACCCCTTCTTCCAAAATGGCATGCGTGCTTCTCTCATCGTAGATGATAATGATGTTTCCATTGTTCTTTTTTCATTTTGGCAGGAACGACTAAAAGAAAGGAGCTCCATGGAACAAGAAATGTTCTTGCCTTGTCAGGATCGTGGATTCATGAAAGTGAAAGTGTCACATTGAATACTTATAGATTCGATTTTCTTTGCGACCAAGAGGGTGAAAACTATGCTGGGTTTGTTCTCTTAATGGAGTCAGCACTTGATGATGATGTAGCTTGTTCAAAAATGGATTTATTCCTGATCCCTAATAAAATGGTCTACACCACCGTAACTCCGTGCGGAAAAGTTCAACTGGACAAAAAACAGGTTGTTCAAGAAATAATCGCATACTGTAATTCTTTCTATAAAGTTTGTTTGGCCATCGCTTATTTTTGCCATTTCTTCAGCTACGTGATGGGAAGTTGTTCCAAGAATTCTTTTTCAATGGAATATTTGGTAGATTATTTCATGGATCTCGAACAAGTGGAGTGCAAAGGGAATTTCTTTTCAGAAAAGGTCATGAAATACAATGGAGCTCAGAGAGCATGTACTTACTTTTACCTGTGAGGCATTCACCACATATCCAGCAAGATTTAAACATATACTGGGAGGCAGTTGAATCCTGCACCCAGGCGGTGGAGCAGTTGAGAAATTTGTATCTGGAAGATGAAAATATCCGTGCAAATTTTATTCAACATAGAAGTATCAAGGAAAAAGACGTTATTCATCTAGCCAACAAATCTCTTCATTGTTCTAGCATCAAAGATTCAGTTGTGCTATCACTTCATACTGGGAGGATATACTCTGTTCTTGACTTGATCCATGACACAACTGCTGAGGACTCGTTTGAAGAGATGTATAATGGAAAAGCTTCACCATTTTCTTCATTCGTGGACTACTACCGTGAAAAGTAATACCTCTATTACATGTGTTAAACTCTTAATTACAAGTAAAATTTATTCTGATATGCTTCCTGACAAACTTATTTTTTTGCCACTCTTTTGTAGGTATGGTATTATTATTCAACATCCAAAACAACCGTTGTTGCTGTTAAAGCAAAGCCACAATGCACACAATCTTCTTTTTTCAAAATCGAAGTACATAGGTACTAGCTATAAATCCTAGTCCGGTCCAGTTCCCATTTTCCTGTTATGATGTGCAAGATAGCTGTTGCTTTACTATTTGGCCTGCATTTTACATGAAACTCTACATAACCTATGGCAGATGGTTCTACGGGCGATCCTTTGCTCATGGAAAAAGAACAAATACACGCCCGGGTCCCACCTGAATTGTTAATCCACATTGATGTGACAATTGAAGTTCTCAAATCTTTTTATTTATTGCCTTCTGTAATGCATCGACTTCAGTCTCTCATGCTAGCCAGCCAGCTTCGCAGAGATATTGGTTACACTCAACATATACCAAGTTACCTGGTCTGTTCTCTTTCACGAATATATAATTTTATTGCTATGGCTGGTTATGCATCCCTGAATAATTTGATCCGTTTCAATGTCAGATTTTGGAAGCTATCACAACTTTAAGGTGCTGCGAGACATTTTCCCTGGAGCGTTTAGAGCTATTGGGAGACTCAGTACTAAAATATGTGATAGGATGTGACCTGTTTTTAAGGTATCCTGTGAAACATGAAGGTCATCTTTCTGATATGAGATCAAATGCTGTCTGCAATGCTACACTTCATAAGCACGGAATCTGGCGATCCTTGCAGGTAGATGGCCTAAATCCAAGCCTATTATAATGGTTTCAACTTCCTGAAGTTTATGATGAGTTCTGTTAGACAAATAATTTTAATTTAGTCAGTTCATGTGCACTTGGCCAGTCAACCAGTTATATTTGAGCCTTCCCCGCAATAAATAAATAAATATTTGAGCCTGAGGGCCAACAATCACATATGCACTTTAGTCAGTTCATGTGCACTTGGCCAGTCAACCAGTTATATTTGAGCCTTCCCCGCAATAAATAAATAAATAAATATTTGAGCCTGAGGGCCAACAATCACATATGCACTTCATATAGCAAGTGGTTTTCTTCTATTCTGCTCCATCTTGAGTTTTAATTTTGTGTGAGCCCATGCCAGTCAGATGTTTCCTAGAGGTGCTTCATCAATGTTCTTTTCATTCAAAAAGCATGTTTCATGATATTGTAAAAAGGCAGAAGTTATATACAAGCAGAGTCAAGTTGCGTATAGGATATATAATATAACCTAGATACCGTTGAGATTTGCAAGGTTGAGAATACAATTCTGAGGTGTGTATGTTTACTGGCTATTTGTTATCTTGCTTTCCAGGGTTACGTGCGGGATAGTGCATTTGACCCACGGCGTTGGGTTGCTCCTGGGCAGATATCCTTACGCCCTTTTCCTTGTAACTGTGGAATTGAGACTGCATTTGTTCCAACTAATGGAAGGTATATCAACGACGACCCATCTTTTGTCGTTGGAAAACCATGTGATAGAGCTCACAGATGGATGTGCTCGAAAGCAATATCTGATTGTGTTGAAGCCCTAGTTGGAGCATATTATGTTGGTGGTGGCATAGTTGCTGCACTTTGGGTTATGAAGTGGTTCGGTATTGAAATAAAATGTGATAGGAAGTTGGTACAGGAAGTAAAGCTCAATGCATCTCATATATGCTACTTACCTAAAATAAGTGTTATCGAGGAGTTGGAAGCAAAACTGAAGTACAACTTCTCAGTCAAGGGCCTTCTACTCGAAGCCATAACTCATCCATCTCTGCAGGAATTAGGGGTTGACTACTGTTACCAGGTCAGTGTATAGTAGGATATTTCTATATTGGTTCGTGGGGTTATCATTAGCTTATTGTGCTTCAATCAGAAATTGCTTCAAAACAAGATATATCCATGTCTTCTGTCCTTAACATTTTTGTGTCTAACTTGTGCCTTTATTTCAGCGTCTGGAATTCCTGGGTGATTCTGTGCTGGATCTACTAATTACACGCTATCTCTATGTTACCCATACTGATGTTGATCCTGGAGAATTGACAGACTTACGTTCCGCTTTGGTTAGTAATGAGAATTTTGCAGAAGTAGTTTTAAGGAACAACATTCACAGTCATCTACAGCATGGGTCTGGAATACTTTTGGAGCAAATCACAGAATATGTTAGATCCAATTTGGAGTGCCAAGGGAAGGTTAATAAATTCCTTCAACATGCTACATGTAAAGTACCTAAGGTTAGAAATACAGTTTCACTTATATTCATTATCTTAACAGTCTACCTTTTCAATTTTGTGCTTTTATTGTTTCTGCGATGGCCTTTTTTCTGTGAAGCCTTTCCCAGCCAACATTACACGTAGAAATTAACAAGATTATTTTGTTTGTTTTACAGGTACTTGGAGACATTATGGAAAGCATTGCCGGTGCAATATTTGTAGACACAGATTTTAATGTTGATGTGGTTTGGAAGATTGTTGAACCGTTGCTTTCCCCAATGATAACCCCTGATAATCTTGCATTGCCACCTTATCGGGAGTTGTTAGAGCTGTGTAGTCACCTTGGTTATTTCATAAATTCAAAATGCAGTAGTAAAGGAGAAGAAGTAAGTATAGAGATGTCAGTGCAATTACGAGATGAACTGCTGATAGCGCAAGGACAAGACAGAAATAAGAAGAGTGCAAAGGCAAAAGCAGCAGCTCGTATATTGGCAGATCTGAAGGTAGGTTCTTTAAACATGAAGAGGAATGCTGTATTAGTGTGTAGTTCATGACAGGTGCCTCGTGGTTTTAATTGCTGTTCAGTTCAATCGGTAGCAGAATTATATCCTGAGCATACTTTCTTGTATTTAACTAGCTGATGTTCTTCTGCTTAGAAATTAGATGATTTGTCTATGCCATTTATCTATGACAGAAACTGATGTTTAAGTTTGAAGCAGAAAAGAGGTCTTTCAATGAAACAATGGTCCTCTAAAGCTAAGCAGTTGGATATTATATCTTCGGACCAACGGTATCCTTTGGCAAGTGTAAGCTTCTAAGTAGTTTTCCAGCAAATGCTTCAAGAAAGTTGCACTTTATTATAGATAATGACTACTACTACTTTTCTTTAGTTGGAATCACCACTTGATTATTGTGACGTGAATGCCAATCCTAGCCTAGGAGGCCTTCCCTCACCGAAAGAAGCAGGTATGTGACATTTCCCATTTTAATGGTTTAATTGTGTTGCTTGATAGTTCACAGCCTGTCAAACATGACATGCTAAAATGTAAATATATACCCTTTTACCTTTGCACGGATAAGATGCATGTCTACTCAGAAAACATGCAATTTTGTTTGTTTTCAGTTGTTCTTCGGCTCAAAATGGACAAAGGTGGACCACGAAGTGCTCTTTTTAAGCTATGCAAGAGGTTGCAGTGGCCAATGCCAGAATTCGAATATGTGGAACAAAGGTTCAGGTATGTCCAGGAATACAAGATATATATGACCTCTAGCAACCAAGGCAAAAACTTCATTCCACTTGAATGTTGGCGATGCCGATCCTTCTGGTCTTTTAACGAAGATGTGCTAAATTCTTGTACTGGTTTGATGCAACAGGACTCCTCTTGTTGTGGACGGGGTAACCACAACGAACTTCAATAGCTTCGTGTCAACCATCACCTTGCACATACCTGATGTAACAGCCATTACACTTCAAGGCGAGCGGCGAACTGACAAAAAGAGTTCCCAGGATTCAGCGTCGCTGATAATGCTCCACAAGCTTCAAGAGCTCAAGGTCTGTACATGCAAGACTTAGCAAAGCATCATGGATCCACTTGCCAGCTGACTGCTAAGGCTCCTTAACCTGGGGATCTGATCCTCCATCCCAAAGTGAATTGTGTTGAAAATGTTTATGAAAGGCTCGGTGGTGGTGCTAGATTATCCTGCAGGATATCTTAGAAATAATTAATGCCTGTCTTCCGAAAATAACAGTATACAATTTCACTTGCTGGACAATGAAAACATTCTGCAAGAATTGATATTGGTTTGGTTTGAGTCCGTATTTGGGTCAACTATCGATCTTAAGTTCCTCTTTTCAGGGTAGTTTTCTTTTCTGGGTTCTTAGTGGAATTGAGTGCAATTTTGCTAGCTCCTTAGCAGAGTTCACATGTAGTTAACTTTCTCTACTTCACCCCACAAATGTACCCATCAAAACTGATTTCTACAGTTGGTAGCTCTCTAATGTACTGTATAAATTTATAACCAAACAATGTAAGAAACAGGCCCAACATGGCATGCCATATCCCAAACCCAAAACCACTCCAAACCCAACAATTTACAACACCAGCTGCTGCTGTCAGACATGACCACTATATACAAAAGCGTGACGACGGCCTTTTGCCGCCGGCTCTGTCCAGCACCCCACACATGACCACCTTCTTCCTGTGCTCCTCCGCGCACAAGTAGTCCAGCGCCACCCGGTCACCGAGCCTCCGGCTGCTACCGCCACCGGCAATGCCGCCCCTGGTGTCGGCCCGCGCCGCCCCGAACCACCGCGCGCCGTACATGCACGAGCACAAGAAGAACACCGCGGTGACGCGGCCGAAGAAGACGATCACGCCCAGCGTCGTGGCCGCCGTCCACAGGCCGCCCGCGGAAGGCTCCGCGCCGCCACGGTCGAACTGGAGCGAGTGGAACCTAGACGACGGGGCTCGCCACACGCCATCGGCCGGCCTCGGGAACGGCGGGCTGATCGTCTCCGGCTGCGCAGGCGGCGTCTCTTTAGCGCAGCTCGTGGTTGGTGCGGCGTCATCATCGACCGTTCGCCATGGCTTGCTCCGCTTTTGCTTCTTGGCGCCCCCGGAGCCGCCAACCTGTAGCTGCACAACATTGGCAACGGGCAATTAGCCATCGAGTAGGACTGTAGGCACTGCACTGCTCCATAGTTGGAGCTAGCTTTTTAATTATGGACGTGGCTAGCCCGTTGGTGGGATCAGGCGCACCTCCAAATATGAAAGACGCTGCCGACATGCACTACACATCAAAAAAGAAATCTTATCCATACGTGCATTTGTTTGGTGGTTCAAAAAAATTAAAAAACTATAACTTTTGATTTAAGCATCAAAATCCAGTTTCGTTTTCACAGCTGGGTTTCTCGCGACGAGTTCTTCAAAACTAGATCTCATATCGATAGGTTTCGTCGAACTTTTTTTTAGACAACTTTGGCTACGATTTAGGCAACTCTAATGCTAAAGGAAAGCAACTTCATTTTTTGCCTAGTAGGTATGCGTATTAGGTTGGTTTGTTGAGAAAATCACGCAAAACATGAGGCGCCTTTAATACTACATATAAGCAACTTCATTGCACTATGTGTATCAATGAATTTTGCTAACATTATCCCAACTTGCCTATCGTGGTTGCTCAGTTGCTCAGATTTGTGGACAACTCCTGCTCATCTTGTGTGTATGCAACTATACACATCTGCATATAGAAATTGTTCTTACAAACTGTAAGCAACCACACCCCTAGCAGAAATCCACACAGTTGTTCTAGCAAGATCCAAAGCAACTATTCTTAGCAAAAAAATTCAAGCAATTATTCTAGCAAATACAAGCAATTGTATTACCAAACCACAATGCAAAACTGTTTCTAGCAAAACCAAGCAAATGTATTACGAAACCACAATGCAAAACTGTTCTAGCAAAACCGAGCAACTCTCCTACAAAACCAAGCAACTGTCCTATACAATCCAAGCAATTATCGCAGCAAATACAAGCAATTGTATTGCCAAAACACAATGGAAAATTGTTTCTAGCAAAACCAATCAAATGTATTACCAAACCACAATGCAAAACTGTTCTAGCAAAACCGAACAACTCTCCTACAAAACTAAGAAACTGCCCTATCCAATCCAAGAAACCGCATTACTAAAAACAACTATGGCAAAATTGTCCTAGCAAAACCAAGCAACTGTCCCTAGTATTACTACTTGGCTTGTCTACTTTAGGCAGAAAAAACATATGACCAACTTGAATAGCCTTTGTGCACCACTATATGACCCCCCCTCCCCATGCAACTTATCTATTCTAGCAAAAATCCAAAACAATTCAATTACAAAGAAAACACAAAATAAAAAACGGTTCTACCAAAAAAATACAAGCAACTGTACTAGCAAAACCAAGCAAATGCATTACAAAAAAAAGCAAACAAAAACCTTTTCATAACGAATCCGAGCAACTACCCCAACAAATCACGAGAACTTAACAATGATAATTAGTTATGTAACAATGATGCCCAGTTACATGTCATCGCTAATTAGTTGGCTACAATACTAGGAGAAATTGTTCGTCGGCGTAGCTCATGTTGTCTATACTCTGAAAAATAATGTTAGCATACTCGATAGTGTGGTAGACAACTTATATGTGAATTTAATGAACATGATAGTAAGCAACTTTCACAGTATGGTAGGCTACTAAACAATCTA
>CBMN010038532.1:1068-12384 GCA_000582825.1 Hordeum pubiflorum
GTTTTGCTTGGAGCGTATTTTGTTTTGTTTGTTGTTTGATACAATCTTTAGATCTGAAATTTTTAAATTGGAGAGATCTTATACATAGCTACATATTCACTTAACTACTTCATGTTCTTTGCTTATATCGTTTGGAGTAGTTTGTTATTTACTCTTGTGCTTCACTTATATCTTTAGAGTAATAAAATTTTGAATGAATTGAATGTCATGTGCTTCATTGATTATATGTGTATTGAGAAGTAAATATGCATCCTCTATTTAACCCGTTAAGAAGCCTATGTGGGCGCCCCTAGCTTCTTGGAGAAGCAAGGGGAGGCCGAATTGGAGGGGGATTCCCCCTCCTAGGCCGACACAAGGGGGAGGTAAACCTTCCCCCCTTGTGGAGCCCCTCCCCCTCCTCCACCTATATATACTAGAGGTTTTGGCCCTTTTCAATGCAAGTTTTTGAAGCCTCGTCTAGTTCTCTAGTTCTAGTTCTATTTGAGATAAGTAGAACTAGATATAATCCTCGCTATTCCTCATAGTTAGAAGCCCAGTGTGGTCATCTTCTCCCTCTAATTCTCCAGTGACGATTAGCTATGGACGGCGAAGCGCTGCCAGATTGTGAAGACCATACGCTTACAATCTGTGGAGCTTTCGGTCTTCGGTTCGAGGGATCATTCGTGAACGGTTCGAGGGACTTCATTGAACATATACACCGACTCTTTTTCCGCTGCAACTCAGAGTTGGTAACGATTCGATCTAAACCGTTAGTGCATCTTCATACTGTTCCTAGTTTAATCATAGGACTTTTTTTGTTTTCTACTACGTTTCCCAACAGTCCCTCACCGCCGACACGGATGATGCCTCGACATCGTCCGTGGGGGTCAAGGCAGAGAATGTCGCCTGGAGGAGTGGCGGGCCCGACAACGCGAGCAGAAAGCGGTGATGAAGGAAGTTCTGGCCAAGGAGGTTATGGACATCAACCTGTATGTGTCCCCTCCACTTCACCGACCACCCTGCCTCCGACAAGCCGCCAACCGTCTAGCCGCTCCAAACAATGGTCCGACATCCGACAGGAAGATTTCGGATGGCTGGACGCAGCCGGAGGCGGCATAGACGGTGTTCGACTCACCACAAGTCCAACTGGCGCGAACAAGCACGCGCAACGGCGGCGCCCCATCTACGTAGACCTTGTTCGACGAATTGTCGCAACATGACACAATACATTTTTTTGCATTGCTAGTTCGATCGGTTCTTTCGTTATCGTTGTGCCATTGAATAAGTTTTTTGCATATGTCACTAGATCAGTTAGTTGCATATGTCACTAGATCAATTTGTCCATATGCCGTTAACTTTTTTGGAATCATAATTTCATGTTGGACATGGTCGATGAGGGTCAATAACCTATGGAGCCTATGAAATATGACTTGGAGGATACCAATTGTCCTACGTACGATGTTGGGGGCACATCATGCCCTTCCAAGAAAAAAAATGAGAGCTCGATAAGTCACAGATGATTTTTGGATCAACAGAGTTTGATATGGAGAGATTGCAATTTGCTCGAGACACGAAGGATTCAAGAATAATGTTAACAGAGGCAAGCCTCCTGGATGTGGAAGGCAAAATGTGGCTTGAGGGGAAGACGAAGGAAATCAACCTCCACATGGAGTACGAGACGACGAGAGCGACGGGGTTAGGAGCGGACGCGATTAGGATGGCGGTCGGAGCAGCGAACAAGGCACGGATGGCGTTCGACGAGTAATTCATCATGTTGGCCTGACGTAGCCTAGACAATGAGTTTCGTTTTGGCATATGTCCGAATTGTTGAAATATAAGTTATTTTGCTTTGTTGCGTTGATGAATTGTGGTGAATTGATGTTATACCCACGTGCATGTATTTGATGATTTGTGGATTTTTGATGGGCCGTTTGACGTCGGAGTCGTGTCCGGACAAGTCTTCGGACTTTTAAGGAGTAAATTTGTCAAATCCGGATGTAGATCTATCGCAAACTTTCAGTTTCCATTTTTATTTTTACTGGGAGCTGGAAAACTATCCTTGTCGATCGATTAAAAAATCATAGATACAAAGTGTTAAATCGCCCGGAGATCTTTTTTATCATTTATTCTTAAATCGCCGTGAGATCTGATCCGATGGAGACAAAATGAACGGCGAGATCGACAAAATAAGCAAGAACCCAGGGGTCAGAGCGCAAAACAAATGAGTCCAGCACCGTCACACCTGTATAGTTCCAGAGTTTTTATTTTTCATTCAAGACAAGATCAGATCGGGTCGGGTCGGGGCGAGGAGAGGAGAAAATAAAAGCAAGCTGCAAAGACCATCTGTTCCTCTCCCTACCAACCATCTTCCTTCCTTAGCGACGAGGCCACCCAGAGCTCCACAGGAAAGAAGCGCGACCGGAGGAGGAAGAGGAGCAAGATGTCATCGTCGGTGTTCAGCGGAGATGAGACGGCGCCCTTCTTCGGCTTCCTCGGCGCCGCCGCCGCCCTCGTCTTCTCATGTACGATCGCCCCTCCCCCCTCCTCCTCCTCCTCCTCCTCCTCCTCCTCCCGCGATCGAGCGACACCCTAGGAAGAAAACTCATTAGATGTCCGAGGGGTCCTCTCCCCGCTCCCATCGGGGTCGCGGTTGCGGCTTGGCTCGATCTGCCGGTCCCCGTGGCCGCGCTGCGAGTTCCGTGCCCCGATTCGCTCGATCTGGGCTGGATCCGGCTAGAGAGGCGATTTGACCGGTTTCGTTTGCAGGCATGGGGGCGGCCTACGGGACGGCCAAGAGCGGCGTCGGGGTGGCGTCCATGGGGGTCATGCGGCCGGAGCTCGTCATGAAGTCCATCGTGCCCGTCGTCATGGCGGGAGTGCTCGGAATCTACGGCCTCATCATCGCCGTCATCATCAGCACCGGGATCAACCCCAAGGCCAAGCCCTACTTCCTCTTCGACGGCTACGCTCACCTCTCCTCCGGCCTCGCCTGTGGCCTCGCGGGGCTCGCCGCCGGCATGGCCATCGGCATTGTCGGTGATGCTGGAGTCAGGTAAAGATGCACCTGCTGCTTTTATTTGTTTATTAACCTTTCGTCTTTGACTTTTAGCTTGTTAGTGCTGTGCATTACGGTTTGATTAATATTGAGCCTAGCATTAGTCTATGCCCAGTGAGGATCATAGATCTATTTTTCCAAAGCAGACGTGATTACTCCCTTTGTTAGTTTATTAATTATATAATGCCGGGAGTAGCTTATTTCTACAAAGCGAGAATTATTTCTTTCAATAGCATTAGCCTGAGTAATTAAGAATGCTATCTCCTAGTATAATCCTACATGATATTGTGGATCCTTCTGTTTGTAATCCATGCAATCTATATGGAAATAAATAGAGTCAGTTATGTGTTTGAATGATCTTGCTTGTACTTGTGACTATGGAATTCTCTCTGGATTTTATCTTAATTAGATACGGAAAACATCACAAGTGACTTCAACTTAACAGTTTTTTCGTACTATTTTGATAACTTAGCTGTTATAATATAATGATGAACATATAGTATATGCTGATACTGTGCTTATGTAGTTCTGATGTGAGCAGCAAACAGTGAGGGCATTAACTTAAGTTATTTTTTGGTCTTCTGTATCTGGAAGGCCTGATGTTTAAATAATAGCTGTGTGTTGGTCAAGACATTTTGCCTGCAATATTTTTAAACGAATATTGCAGATTTGCATTTGAAAGCACATGTTCTTGTATAAGCATGTGAATTGATTCTGACTTATTTGATTTGCAATAAATGTCTAATGTCGACTGTGTTATAGTATTACTATTTGGAACAGTTAACATGTTAGTCTATGATGTGCTCGATCAGTTTCATATTGATACTGTTTTGTATGGGGGCTGCACTGCAAGCCTCCTACAGTTGAATCCAATGTTGATCTCTTGTGGAATTTCTTGATTGCAGGGCTAACGCGCAACAACCAAAGCTGTTCGTGGGTATGATCCTTATCCTCATTTTCGCAGAAGCGCTTGCCCTTTACGGCCTCATCGTGGGCATCATCCTCTCGTCCCGTGCCGGCCAGTCCCGTGCGGATTAGGCGCCTTGCTCTACCATTCCACAATTGCTACGCAGGCTACATTCTTGAGAAGCTGAAGCTTTGAAAAGTTCTAATTTTGATGTATTAAGGAGATATTTGTAGATTATTAAGGAAGATGACACTTCCAGTACCGTTTTCATTCTTTTTGGGTTGTGGTGGGCGTTTGCTGTTCATGCAGAGGATTTTGGGGTAGACTGGATTGCTGCTCCTGGGAATATAGGTTTAAATCTTATTGGTGGTGAATAAAAACACGCATTGTAGCTAAATAATAAATTTATGATTATGTTATATGTTCATCTCTATCCTCCACTCTAATTCCTTGATTCTGATTCCTAGTCTTTCTTTGCATGGTTTTTAGAAAATTAATGTGGTTTGTCTGCTTTGCTGCTAAACATTTGGTGAAACCACAAACTTGCAATTCATAGGCTACTAATTCGGTAACAGCAATGTCAGATAAAAAAATTGATAACGGCAATAGAATTTTGGTTGTTTCCTATTAAGTTTTTTTTCTCATAATGTACTTGGTGCTGTCAGTGTAGCAGTGGCTTATTATTGGCAAACATTTTCCCCTACTTTCGTCTGTTCACTTTTCTAGTACGTTGCTCCCTCCGTTCGCAATTATAATGGTCCATATTGGTCCATATTAATTGTCGCTGATTCAGTACAAAGTTATAGAGGGAGTATTTTTTTTCTAAATTGGATGTAGGTATACACATTTTATTATGTTTGTTCGCTCATTTCAGTCGGTATGTAGTTCATACAGAAACATCCAAAACATCTTATAACAGTGAACAGTGGGAGTACATTCTAAAAGCTGATCTCTCAAAGAATTTACAGAGACAACTATTACCCAGAACCTACACATCCTTGTGTAGCAGTAACTCATATGCGAATCATGGCAACAATATTCAGGGATGTTCCATGAGAAGTTTAACTGAGGAGTTAAGGATCGCTAGCTGAAATGCAATGGTAAATCATCAAGTACACATACTTAAGAGTTCAATATACCGTCTGTCTCGACACTGTCCAGTGTCCGCTGTTTGAAACGCAACATTTTTTGCTAACAAAGGGACACTATCTGTCCACTGTATGAAACATAATACATATGAGAAGTTTTGTTCTTGCTAACAAAGGGACACTATCTGTCCAATGTTTGAAACACAACACAGATGAGGAATTTTGTTCTCCCTAACAAAGGGACACTATCTGTACAGCTTAGCAAGATCGTCATGATAACCCTTCTTGATGACCTCCCTCTTGAGCTTGAGGGCAGCGGTGACGAGACCCGACTCAGGGGTCCATGGCTCCGGTATCAGCTTGATCCTGGCAGGGATCTCAAACTTCTCCAGCCGTGATTGCTTACCAGCCTGAAGAACAATTTAGAGCAACAGCACGATATAATCAACCACGCGTGCAGTGTTCACAAAGGACCAAAAATTCGATCAAAGTGCGGGAGAAGTACGGACCTTTGCCAACGACTGTAGAACTTCTTTGACAGTCTCTTGCTTCTGGCACAGATCGGTGAAATCGGAGTATGCAATCCCTTGTTTTGAGGCCCAGTTTTCCAGCTCACCGTGCGCAGCTATAACAAGTGCAACGCAGTAGTTTTGGGAGGGGTCCGCGTGGACCATGATGTTGTCAACATATGGGCTCACGCTCAAGGTGGCCTCCACCTGTGATCGCATACTTTGTTAAGAAGAGAGCTACTAGCTGCTTGTTTGGCCTGGTCGTAAGTTGAAAAGTGCTGAAATAGCTGCGTGTAAACCGTATTACCTTTCCTAGGGATACATATTCACCATGTTGAAGCTTAACTATATCCTTCTTCCGGTCAATGATTTCGAGGCAGCCATCTGGGTGCAAACGCCCAATGTCACCGGAGTAGAACCACCTCATGCCTCTGTCATCATCCTGAACAAGATACATATTTTTATGAGAACTTTCTTTATCACAGCATAGACTGCTTTGTAGAATTACTGTTGTTGGTAACTTACCTTGTACACCTCATTTGTTTTGGCCTCATTTTTGAAATAGCCTTTGGTTACATTTGGGCCTCCAATAACTATTTCTCCCCGAGGCATTGGTGAATCAGATGTTAAGTATCCACCTTCGACCCAGTCTATCAACTATTATGTACAGTTACAATTATGTTAGGAAAGGGAGAAGAAGAAAACTCGACGAGCAAAGAAAAAATCCACTAATTGTTAACATATAGCTTTTGTCTTTGCACAATACAGTGTGTTTCAAGTTTTATGCTGAGGGGTGTAAAAATATAACTGCAAGGCACTAGATAGACAAAATTACCGTGCATATTAACTAGACTAACAGCAAAGTTCCCGACCTAGTAATACCATCAAGACATGAAAGCATTGCATCAACCATATGAAAACATAAGATTATCCAAAAACTTAATATTAACATGTCCTTTACAACTTGGGGAACACCTTCCGTATATACCTCATCAGACATCTCTAGGCTGAAGACACACTATTACCAGTAAACATATGCATGAACATAATAGCTTTGCTGTGGGGAGTTTAACTTCACCATATTAACATTATGAAACGGAAAGTATATTTTTCTTCTATACCTTGATGAACGAACAAGACAGTGGAGCACCAACACGACCAACAGATGTGTCATTATACTCAGAAAATGTCCCGCCAGCACACGTTTCAGTCAGACCATATCCTTGCCCTATTGGAGCGCTGTAACAGCACAACTCAGCCTATCAATTTCTGGGCTTGTAAATAAGATAGAATAATAACATGCCAGTTATACTTGAAATGTATGAAATTCAAACTCAGCTATTAAAAGTGGAGTATAAACACAATTGCTGTCAACAACAAGAATTTAAGATACTTATTTTGTGAAAGAACTGAGGATATATGAAAGAACTGAGGATCTATATATCTCACCCAAGGCATATATTGATAAATCTCTGAGTTTCACCAGACAGAGGTGCTCCGCCTGAGAGTATAAACCGAATCCGTCCTCCCAAGATTGCACGCACCTTCTGGAAGACAAGCATATCCCACACGAGCTTCTCTAATCCCCATGCACCAAACCAACTTCCATTGACAGCAGCTAGCCGACGGCTGTAGGCGATATCAAACAGTTTCTTGGCAGCACCACCCTTTGCATCTACCTAAGTTCATCTCAATATGAACTGCAATTCAGTACAAAGATAAAAATAATAGAGAAAAGCAATGGATGATGGCATTGTAAAGGACAATACATTTTTTCGTACGCCATCACGAACACGGTCAAGTATAGCAGGTACTGCAGTCATAAGTGTTGGCTTCAGCGCAGAGGCATCACCTTGAGTCCCCCTTTTGATTTTATTTGATGTATCAGTCAGGGTCAAAGGTGATCCATATCCTATAGAAGCCCCGACAGCAGATATAATCGTCTAGAACATGCATTTACAATAATATAATTAGCATAAGAATACCAATGACACGAAATAGATTGACATGCTGATATGTCACACTATACCTACCTCAGCTGCCAACTCAAGAATGTGTGCAAGCGGGAGGTATGCCAAGTAGACATCCTTCTTACCAAGTGCAGGCACAATAGTCATAACAGCTGATGCTGTAGCCAGGACATTGCGGTGGCTCATCATGACACCCTGTGAATGTACAAATAAGAAAAACGTCAAATCAGCAGGACCTGTAGTAGAGCAGATGAACTCAGAAAAGGCATGCATTGGTGGTTTACATATCAGATGAACCCAGAAAAATGTAAATGGGCATTAGCAGAAAATAGAAAACCTCGGATAAAAAGTAGAACACAAATTAAATATGTTGAACATGGATTTGAACAAACCTTGGGCATTCCAGTACTTCCACTTGTGTACATTATCACTGCTGTATCAGATGGGAGAGGCAAATTTGCTTCAATAGGTGTTTCCAACCCTAGCCTCTCTACCTCCTCAAATGACTCGACTCTCCAGTTGGTGCATTGTTTAGCCAAGGATACTTCACTTGAGACACCTTCCTCATTTATGTAGACAACATGTTTCAAAGTATCAAGTTGCCCATTTATATCAATAAGCTTTTTTAGTTCTTTCCGCCCACAGATCACAGTAGTTACCTCAGTCTAAAGAGTAAAAAAAGACCAAGATTAGCAGATCATACCACAACAAACATAAGGTATGATCTATTCTGATAAAATAGATACGATACACCATTTGTTTTAGAAATAACATAAAAAAGATCTTGGGCAACTGTTGCTTGCATTTTTGGTGCCTACCAACAAAAGGCAATGCTAAAACTAATAAAAATGAGTTCATAGATGTACAGAATATAGTCAACTGACCTCATTTAATGAGTGACAAAGTGCTCCCTCCCCCAAGGAGGCATAAATGGTGACAACTGTAATGTTTTGTCTGAAGCATGCCTTGGAAACAGAAAAGAAAAAGGTTAGAGAACTTGCAAATGATTTACCGAGCAGAATGTTAACACGATGCAAGTAACCTAAGAAAAATAATCATTCAGAAAAAAAAATCATGTGGGGAAACAGGATTTCTTATATGCTCATATCTCTATAACTGATCTACTTCTTTCGTCTCATTATGTTCATCTAGCTCACTAACATTATTCATTTTATATGCAAGGATGATGATGGTCTATTTGGCCTTTGGTATCTTTGGAATGTCCTAACCCTAGCGTTTACATGATATTGTCAAAAAAGTAAGAACATGAATATATTTGCGGCAACATATATCCTGCTTCATGGGATGTTTACTTGCAACATGGCTGTAGCAACTTGCATAGCCCGCATTCATAAATGTGTTAAACTGAAGGAGCCCTATTTGAGATATCAGTCCTTGCTTGGGAAGCCTGATTCTGGCCAGGGGCCCAACCCCTGACAACCCCAGTTCATGTAAGTCAGGACTGGGTCATGATCATGAACGGGATGGGGCCTCCCAAATATCTATTTTACAGATTTATAAGAATGTAGAACTAGTGTCCTAGCATGCACTTTCCTATGTTTCTACAAGCTATTACTACACTGTTTTAACACCTATGAAAATGCAGAACTAGCATCCTAGTATGTATTTCTGCAAAGCTTGCATTTTAGAAATGGCAGTTGAAGATGCATGAAGACCAATATGCACAAATATAATTTAGGTACTTCACTGCTTGATGCATGGAAGAACAAAAGCATGCCACATGTGTTTGCTAATTTTAGCACATCGGTGTAGAAGTTACCTGCAGCGCAATCTGCCACTCAGCCCGTGTATCAGCAAAGATAGCAACACGCTCATCCTTCTGGTGCCCAATTTGGATCAGACCAGATGAAAAGTTGCAGACAGCCTTGAATGCTTCGATATAACTTTTCCACTCATACTCCCCCAAATGGAGCTTCTCGAATGATCTTCCATCAGCAGCCACCTCTATATCCCTTGAAATGAGCTTCCTGGTGCCATGCAGGGGCATATAGGCATACTGCTTGCAGGACTGTTCGAATAGCTCTGCGAGCGTGAAAATCCCTTCCCAGTGCGTTTCGACAGGCTTTTCGGACCTGTAGTTACGGATGGCATAGCCAGTCTCACCTCCCACATCGACCGGCAGGCCCCTTTTCTTCTCAGCCTTCCTCTTGGTGAGCATCAGAGATGCCACAAACGGGATGACAAAACCGATAAAATAAGGATTCATGCTCCTTGAAGTACAGCCTTATACAGTTTGTAGCTCAAGGAGTGTCGATACTGATTCTCAGAGGCCTTCAAGAAGTAAACCTGAAATAATTCTTCCACGAGGTGAGCTCTTCTGCAGATATATCGTATCGTGGTTTAGATATAATAACATTGTCAGTGATATGATTCGTTTTCGCTTCTGCAAGTTAGTTTGAATTCTAAACTTAGAAGGCTACAATTATACTGTAGTTGACTATGCACAGAGAAATTGGAATGCCGATGCATATGACAGCTCCGACGACCAACTGGTGGAACCTTGAGCTCTGGAAACCAAACCCAACGGAAATGGACACGCGCGCGAGTAGGGACTCGGGACTAGAGAGACGGGAGGGAGAGCTGGGAGCGGTACCTGGGGTGAGGCTCGGCCGGCCGGGGAAGGCTCTGGAGAGGTCGAGGAGGGGTGCAAATGTTGCAATGCGGGTGGCGGGGAGTAGTAGGAGGGAGCAGGCGGAGAGAGGGAGAGACGGAAGTGACGGCGACGGCAACGGCAAGGGCGGCGGGGCGGAGGACGCGAGGAGGCGGCGCCGTCGGAGGATGGGGGTGGCTGGAGGGTGGAGCTGTTCTGGCGGTGCAGGACTGCGGGGGTTTAGGGATCTCCGCGCCGATCTGGTGGCACGGGTGGCAGGCTTTGCTGCTGCTAGCGGAGGTCGCTCGGTGCCGGGCCCCGCCGAGAACCGTCTGCCTTGGTTTCTCCGTCCTTGTCTTTTCCTCTGGCTTTCGGGAAGCTCCTCGTACTGGAGTTTCTCCACAAAGTTTTCCCTATTACTGTACGCGTGTGTGCGTATGCAGCTCTTCATGCGTAAATTTCAATGTACTCCCTTCATTTCAAATTATAAGATGTTCTATTTTTTTTTATCTTTTTTCTAAATCGAATGTATGTCGGCGTGTTTTATTGTGTTTATTCACAGTTCATATTAAAACATAAAAAATGTCTTATAATTCGAAACATAGGTGATGGTATTTTCTCTGTCTAATGTCACTTCTTTTTGTATCTTTTCATGCATCTAAGCATCCTTTACGAATAATTTGTGATGCTTTTTTTTTCCGAGAAAAGGAGCCTCGCCCTTCAGTTTCATTTCTAAAATCGAAAAGAGGAGAAATCGCAACAACAAGTGCATGAACGTTGTGAATTGGCAGGGTCTTCAACTTAAAACCTCTTGACTCGGATATTATATTGAACTCGTGCTTCAATCGATCTCCACATATTGAACTCGGATGTCAACAACGGATCTCCACGTATCCGCACTACCTACTCGAGCCCTCCTAATTGGCCTTTGGCATCATAAGTGTGTGACGGCAATCAACAAAGACTCATGCTTACCATCCACCATTGCTAATTCAAACCAACACTTGCAGACGCTACCCATCTCTAACCATATTTCTCACTGCCCCTGGTAGAACTAGGATTTGCATGTACAATTTATCTGAATGTAGTTGCCAGTGAAATTGAGCTAACTGATGTATGCCAACATAGCAGGGAGAGATTTCTCGGTCATTTTGCCATATGGTTTCTTGTAATTCAGTAGTACTCCCTCCGTTCCTA
>CBMN010038535.1:64-11717 GCA_000582825.1 Hordeum pubiflorum
TGCAACGTTCCCCAACAGCTACTTCATCCAGCCTATGGTCGGTGGCTTGCTGCCTGAGGGGTGTACACCTACCCAACTCAGGGGCAAGGTGGAGGAGCTGAGTCGTAGTCATGGTCGTAGTCAAGGGGTTGTGGCTGCCGTCTTCTGCTCATGGTCGTTGTTCCCGTCGTTGGGTCGCCCAAACTAGCTTGGTCTCGTTGACGGGTGGAGGGGTGCCGGCGGGGGTCGTGGTGTGCCATCTCCAACGAGTGTATTCATGTCGTCCGGTCATGCCGAGGTGGCGGCCTCGGGTGGTGGTCCGTAAGATTGGCTTCTCACCATGCGTCTTTGTGGCGGTGATTGTGGTATTTTTTTAGTTATGTGGGTGGCAAAGGATGTCGGGATGAGTGATTCTGGTGTCGTTGGTGCTTTCGAAGTGGCGGTGCCTAGATCATGTCCTTGAGGTCATGGTGGTGGCATGTTTACCCTCGCGGTGTGCAGGTGATTGAGTTGCCTCGTGTAGCGCGAGTGAGAGCTTCAGGGCGAAAGCTTTGTGCTTTGGCACTAGTGGTGGTGCTGCCTGTGGATTCCACATCCCTCTTGGGGCGTCAATGTGGTCCCTCTCTCTGTGTGAGGGCTGCGAGAGAAAATCCTTGCCCTTTTTTGGTCTCAAAGGCAGTGGCGTAGTGTGTCGGCTTCCTCCTGGGTGTGTAGTCGTGGAGCCCAGGCTATCTTCGTCGTAGTACACCATCATCGACCGACATTTTTGGATCCTGACTTGAAGCTTCTTCGGATCTAGGATAAACGGTTGCTCTTGCCTTCCTCATCATTTACGCGGCTGCTCGTTGTTCGCCGGCAGGCTCTGGCTTCACGATCCAGCGAGGAGGGCAGGGGGCCTTCCTCGACGACATCTTGGCATGAGCAGTGCAACGAGGTCCGGTGATTTACCTTGGGGGCAAGTTATATAGTTTAGGTCACTTTGGTTAGGGTGTGGATCCTTCTATTTTCTTGTTTTTCCGTTGATCTACTTTGTAGAGGATCTCTACATCACCTTGTATTGATTTGGCTATGGTGCTTCATATATAAAGCGGGATGGAAGTCTTTTTTGGCATAAACTACTCTAGAAAATTATGTGAAAACTTCATGGAACAATTTAATATGCAAGCATCTATATACAACACACCTACTTTTTTTGGTAAACAATCCATAACATAAGGTAGGCCTATTTGTTTGAGATAGAAATGCATGTTTGTAAGGCAAACTTATTTTTGTAATATATTTGTAAAAGTACCAGACCGTCCAAATTTAAAAACGGCGCTTTCGTTGGCCATTTTTATGAGGTGGATTCTTTTTTTTGTGAAAAGGCCTAAAGTCGTATATTAAGTCACAAGTCTTTACAAACATATCCTTATATAAAAATAAAATTACATCCAGTGTTATGGGGGTGATGAAACCTTCTTCCTCCTACATCCAATGGTGATTCGCCGTGAGCATAGGTCGATTATACATTTGGTCCTCCGTCTTGGCGGAGCAAACTTGCATAAACCCAACAGATTGTAGAAGTAGCGAATGAAAAGTCGTCAATGTAGACAAAAATATGTCAGCCGCCGCGATCATTGTCGCAAATCGCCGCCCCGAAGAAGTGGACGACAAAAAAAAGTCTGTAGATACTCAAAATACCATGGACACCGACCGAATTCAGACGGACCGTCCGGAGATCAAAATCAATCGGATCCCGGAAGATCTGTCAAAGACACACCTCCACATCGCCTCCACCGGTGCTAAGCACACAGTGGAGGTGGAGGTGTTCATCCTGGAGTAGAATTACATTTGTTTTTTGCCACGAGCTCATTGAACGTCCAAACACGAAAAAAATTGCATGCACCTTGCACACGTGAGTATCTTTGATGTCATAAAATTTCATATTTGTGCTACTTATCGAATATACTGTTTATATGTGTACTGTTCATACCGGACGGAATTCGCCCAAGTGACTAAACTTGTCCGATTTCGAAAATAGAATGACCAGTTTTAAACTTTCACAAGAGTTGAGGCACACAAACTATATTTATCCCGCTTAATAAAGATGGTATGATTTGTGGGCAAGAACAATTAATTAGGAGAAGTGGCCATCCGAACATGCATGCAAACTATACCTGCCATGCCCACGTCCTCTCAGTATGATTTGTTTCCTATCGTAACCATTGTATAGGGATTCTAAGATCTTGTAGATTTTTTGTTATGATCTCGTCTGGATTGACAAGTTGCGATCTTATTTATAAATAGAAGGCAACGAGGCAGTCGTTCACCACGAATCAATCTTTCCCAGTGTCTTCACCTTTGTTCCTCCTCGAGCTGATACGGTAGGCATCATCGTGTCGGTGGCCGTTGAAGAGTTCGTCCACACGACCCGTAATGCGTGGTTGCCAGCTATGTCGTGTGGGCCAACCAGTTCCCGCCCACAAAGTCATTACCCAGTCCGCGTGTGGGTGAACTGCTCTTTCGCCCACATGACGCTAGTACGGTCCTAGATGACAACTACAGTTGCGCGTATGTGACAAGGCGACCTGATGGGGGACCGCGAGGATGATCGCAAGGACAACTGCGAGGGGGATGATGACTGCGAGGGTCACCGCGAGGGCGTCTCCACGCGGACGACCCCTCCTCCGTCGCCGGAGCCGCCTCCGTCGGCGCTGCCGGTGGCCTCGTCGTCGGAAGATCAGCGGCCGATTCGATGGCGGATCTCATATGTATGCATCGGAATCGCGAGGAAGGGATTCTCCATGACCATCCCAAGTCGACCTGGATGACGGTGAGGGACCTAGAGGAAGATATTCTCGCCGGGAGATATCTGCACGAGGAGGAGAGGATCATCGAGGGTTCGTTTTTCATCATTGATATATTTGAAATTATTATCGGATGTGAGATTTTGCAGGAGCAGCCTCATGGAGATGATCTCATTGAGTTCATCGATTTGTCTGCGAATGAGCCGGAGGGAGCAACGGAGACGTCTATGTCCAAACATCGGTTCGGGGGCAGATTTTGGATCCTCGCCGAAGAAGAAGACGAGGATGCATCGATGCACTTCTCGGAGGTGTCGGCGTCGCCAATTGCATGGTCGCTGCATCCCACTCTTCCTGATGTGAGTTGTGCTGGATCGGTGGCTGTTGATCGGAGAGTTCGCCGGGATCCTCCACGACAAGCACGGATCAGACCATGGAATGGTCCGATCCCAAAGGTTAGTCTGCCACAGCTAACCTTGTCAGATTTTATATTACTGGATACTTGGACGAAGGTCATTTAGAAAGAAAGGCCGTACGGCGGTGAAGTTGCCGGCGCCGGCGGCCGTCGCTAATGCGGGGATCCGATCGGATCGCATAGCACGTTTGAATTTTTTGTTGGGCCAAGAAGGGCCGAAACCAACAGCGCGACACCGGGCTCAAAAGACGTTGGGTATGTGGCCAAGTGGGCAGCCCGGGTGGCACAGTCTGATACTGCGATTCGGCTTGGGTCTCGTCGATGGGCCCGGTCAAGATACCAACGATGATTCGGGACAGGCGAAGGTGTTACGTACCCATGAGACGAATTTTGTGTCTAGGGTTCAGCATTGTCATGCGTTGCCTGGTTTCCCTTCACGCGTCGGCCGGGCGAGGAGGGTTCCAACGGTGCTGGAGCATCCCGCGGGCATGGCCGAACGAGGGGGAGGCATCCCGTCGCCAATCTGCCCCAATGAGCTGTAGAGGCGGCATGCCCCTCCTCGATGCGGGGATGGCACCAGACGTGGTGGACTCGGGGCTGGCCGGGGTGGTTTCGTTGTTGGGCGCGGCGGGGAAACTTCCAACGACGGCCGGCGTTTCAAGCATCGGGCTGTCGGAAATCAGTTTCACGGCTCATGATCTATCTATGGGGCCCGGGGGGATGGCTATCGGTGGCAGGCCCGAGATGATAATGTCTTTAACCCTCCGGTTGGTAACTTCGTCCAAGGGGTGACCAGGCCGTAGTCTCGGTTCCATGGAAGTGGTGGTCGAGGTGGGGGCGGCCGACAGTTTGGCCGCGCCTTTCCTCCCAAGCGTCCGCCCAAAGTAGAACCAAAGCCGCCAGTGCCCAAGGAGGTGACTATCCCCGTAGTGGGTGGCGAGACTTCTACCATGGCGGCCTCGGGTGAGGCAACTACGGTGTTGCCGGCGGCAGCGGCAGCGGCTGCTAAGGCACTGGCCGGGGTTGCTGTTCCTGAGACCGGTTCTATGGAGGTGAGAGACCCAGCAAGTGAAAAAGGCAGCGACAAGCATGATAATGTGCGCGCCAACAAGGTGGCACGCAAGAAAGAAAAGATGTGTTGCTATAGATGTGGTGAACCGGGTCAATTTGCGATTGACTGCACCGCAGAGTTATGCGATAATTGCCTCAAACCGGGACACCAAACAGATGAGTGTCCTTTACTGTTGGCTCCCAAACCGGGTGTGACGATGTGCGGTGTGAGTGACAACATGCTCATGTTTTTCGAGACTCCGCATGTGGTCACTGAGAGGACCCTCTTGGAGGGTTCGAGAAGCGGCTTGGTCAAAGTATCACATGGGTCCTTGTCAGAGGAGCAGGTTGCTCAACAGCTTAGCCGACTTGTGTCAGATTCATTTCACTGGTCTCCTGTCAGGGTGGAGGATCACGTTTACCGGGTGGAGTTCCCTAGAAGGGAGGATCTTGATAGGTTGCTGAAGTTTGGCTTCAGTAAGGTCCCTGGCACTAAATGTTTACTTGAGTTTGACGAATGTAAAAAAACAGAACCGAAGGGGAGAAAACTTGATAAGATATGGATCAGACTCATAGGGGTTCCAGACGAACCTCTTAATGATTTTCTCATGGTCTGGAGTCTGGGTGCTCTCATAGGAAAGACTGAGAAGGTTGATATGCCTTTCACACGTACGCATGGGATTGCGAGGCTGTTGGTCAGTGTGCTTCATGTGTATTGTGTGCCAGACGAGGTCCCATCGAGATATGATGGTGTCGTATATGATTTGGAGGTGGATGTGGAGGAACACACTATTGCTCAGGACGTTGCGACGATAAAAGATGTGGATATGACTGGCGGAGGAGATGGGAACGGAATGCAGGAGCGCGACGGGTCTCATGGTGCGGGTGATGGCACGCCGCGCCTTACGCGACAGCCTACTCAGTCGACGGAGGCGTCTGCCCAGAAAGGGGCGGCTCCTTCCTCTACACCGACAGCATCTCTTTGTTTTGGATCCTTTCAGGCGGTGTCCGCGCCGAGCCGTCTATGGGGTGATAGAGCTGAGGTGGAGGACGAGGATTTACACGTGCCGACTCAAATTCTCACCATAGCTGATAGTCGCAGACCTGATCAGTTGTGCGAGTCGGGGGGCAAACTGGGACATGAGGTTTCAGAGACAACACTTTCTTCATCGCGTGTCATCTCCTCTGAGGAGGTGTTGGAGGACATCGGGAAGGAGGCCTGTCGGACCTCCCCACCACCACCTCGTTCGCCATCGCCGCGGCTGTCTTCCTCATCAGAGGAGACTGCACGGACTACGCAGGCTAGCGTTCCTATCTCTGACACTGTTGGGCATTTGGCAGGAGGCGACTTCTACGGAGGAGGTGATTGCATTCGGTGGGATTCCAGATCCAACTTCTGGTGGTAGGCGCATCAGTAACCGGATTCAGGCCCAGCCAGATGCGGACGACCTGCAGTTGGGGCGTGCTATGAGAGCTGCCAAGCTTCGAGATGTCGAAGCGAGTACAGGTATGTCGATCAACACGAGTTGTTCTATTCTTCATTTTTCAGAAAATGAAATCATTGATAGAGACACCAACTTAGGGATTTCTCTTGGTACTAATGAAAAAGAAATTGCCAAATCTGTGAATGACTTATTAGATCTAGAAGCGGATAGAGCGATTGAGATTATTCAGGACCTAGCGGCTGTGAAACCTATGAATGAATCTGAGATTAATAAACTAGGAGTGATAGCGTTATAGAGTTTGTGTGAGGATCTTGTGGCCCTTCGAGATCGGAGGATGGGGAGGAGGAGTTGGTTTCTGAGGGGTATTTGGCTCCTCACCAACCAGTCGATGATCTTACCTCTGGTCAGGAGAACGCGGAGGTGATGCAGGATAAACCTAAACGTTCCTGGAAGAGGAAATTTTATCCTACGTCGGCAGTGCGCAGAAGCGTGAGAGTCAAACAGAAGAAAAAAATTATGATGACAATTGAAAGGAATCTTTTGGAATAGCAGAGGTCTGGCAGGCTTGGCTAAACGGAGGTTCCTGGCAGAAGCATCGGTAGAACATAAATTAGATTTTATGGCTCTACTGGAGACGGGTAGAGATAACTTCACATCACAGTTTCTCAACACCATAGTAGGTGGGGTTGATTTTGATTGGCACTGCTTACCACCAAGGGGACGATCTGGAGGAATACTCCTTGGGGTTAAGTGCGAGACGCTGGAAGTTGTTAATGTAGTATATGGAGATTTTACTATCAAATTTTGGGCGAGGTCGAAAATTGATGTATTTAGATGGGTTCTTGTGGTTGTATATGGTGCAGCTCAACCGGAACTTAAGATGGAGTTTCTCTCAGATCTGGTGAGGATCTGCGGAGATGAAACACTGCCTATTGTCGTAGGAGGAGATTTTAATATAATTCATAGGCGAGAAGAGAAAAATAATGACAATTTTGATGGTCGATGATCTTTCATGTTTAATACAATTATTGAGAGTCTTGGTTTGAGAGAGATCGATCTTACTGGTAGATAGTTCACATGGGCGAACACACTACCAATACCGACGTATGAGAAGCTGGACCGAGTGCTTACCAGTGTTGAGTGGGAACATAAGTTTCCTCTGATAACAGTGCAGGCGATGCAAAGAGCAGTATCTGATCATATGCCTCCACTGGTAGACTCGGGGGAAGTGACTCATGTGGGTAATAAGAACATCTTCTCTTTCGAATTAGGTTGGTTCGAGAGAGAGGGCTTTTTGGATCTTATTGCTACTAAGGGGCCAAAGATGCTGGGGGAGACCAGCATGGATAGATGGCAAAATAAAATCAGACATTTGCGCCAGTTTCTGAGAGGCTGGGCAAAAAACTAGAGTGGATTATACAAAGTGGAGAATGAGAAGCTTATCCAGCTGATCAATGAGCTAGACCTCAAAGCTGAGTCTAACATTCTTAATGTATCCGATCGGAACGCTAAGAATGAGGCTGAGCAAAAACTTCGTGTGCTTCTTCGAGAGGAAGAGATTAAATGGGCGCTACGAGCCAAGGTGACACAAGTTGTCCAAGGAGATGACAACATGCAATTCTTTGACATGATTGCTAATGGGAATCACAGAAAGAAGAAAATTATTCAACTAGAACAGGATGAGGGTACAATTGTGGGGCATGAGAACCTATAATTGTATATCTCTAATTACTATAAAAAACTTTTTTGAGCCCCTGAAGTTAATCATGTGTCACTTGATGAGCGCGCAACAGGGGACATACCTCAACTCAATGATGATGAGAACGAGGTATTGTCAGCTCCATTTTCAGAGAAAGAGGTGTTTGAAGCAATAACACAAATGAAACAGAACAAGGCTCCCGGGCCTGATGGGTTTCGAGCCGAGTTCTCCAAGAGGTGTTGGCATATTATTAAGGGAGATCTTATGCCCATGTTCCATGATTTATTTAACGGACATTTACAGTTGTTCCACCTAAATTTTGGAACAATCACGTTGTTGCCAAAGAAGGTGGAGGTTGTACACATTGAGCAGTTCAGGCCGATTTGTCTGCTTAATGTTAGTTTTAAAATCTTCACTAAGGTTGCCATGAATAGGTTGACGTAGATAGCCCATTCGATAGTACAACCCACTCAAACGGCATTCATGCCATGTAGACACATCGTAGAGGGGGTTGTGGTTCTACACGAGACTCTCCACGAAATCCAATCGAAGAAACTTGATGGAGTTATATTCAAAGTGTATTTCTAGAAGGCGTATGACAAAGTCAAATGGCCATTTCTACAGCAAGCCTTACGTATGAAGGGAGTCAACGAAAGCTGGAGGAGGCAGGTGGATTCCTTTATACAGAAAGGTAGTGTGGGAATTAAGATGAATGATGATATAGGTCAATTTTTTCCAGACTTATAAGGGTTTAAGACAGGGTGATTCGATGTCCCCGGTCTTATTCAACATAGTAGCGAATATGTTGGTTGTTCTTATAGGCCGGGCTAAAGAGAACGACCATGTAGGAGGGCTGGTTCCGCATCTTGTGGATGGGGGTGTGTCCATCTTACAATATGCGGATGATACGATTATTTTCATGGAACATGACCTCGCGAAAGCTAGAAACATGAAGCTGGTGCTGTGTCTTTTTGAGCAATTGTCTGGCCTTAAGATTAATTTCAATAAGAGTGAATTGTTTTGTTTTGGGCGAGCCAAAGATGAACAAGAATCATACAGACAATTGTTCGCTTGTCAGATGGGGTCTCTTCCATTTAGTTATCTGGGAATACACATTCATCACCGCAAACTCTCGAATAAGGAGTGGAAGTGCATAGAAGATAGATTTGAAAAAAGACTAAGTTGCTGGAAGGGCAAGCTTATGTCTTATGGAGGTCGGTTAGTACTAATAAATTTAGTTTTGACGAGTCTGCCAATGTTTCTGTTATCTTTCTTTGAAGTACCGGTAGGGGTAAGGAAAAGATTAGATTTCTATCGTTCTAGATTCTTCTGGCAAAGTGATGAAACCAAGAAGAAATACAAACTCACAAGATGGGATATTATATGTCGACCCAAAGACCAAGGTGGGTTGGGCATCGACAACTTAGAAGTTAAGAATAGATTCCTTCTTAGTAAGTGGCTCTTCAGACTGTCTGTAGAAACGGAAGGCACGTGGGTACAAATTTTACGGAATACGTACCTACAATCTAAGACTTTGGCCCAGGTTACCGTTAGACCTACTGATTCACTGATCTGGAAGGGGTTAATGAGGATAAAAGAGACCTTTTTCCACTGGGTGAAATTCCACATCGGCAACGGTAACACAACTAGGTTCTGGGAAGATACATGGCTAGGGGAGACGCCCTTGGCTATACAATACCCTTGTCTATATAATATCGTACAACGTAAAGATGTTTATGTTGCTGTAGTATTGCAGTCGGTCCCTCTTAATATCCAATTTAGACGATCTCTGGTGGGGGAATGATGGCAATCTTGTCTTCACCTGGTTCGTAGGTTGATGGAGGTTCACCTTTCTGAACATCGAGATGCCATTCACTGGAAGTTAACTACAAATGGTAGTTTTTTGGTGAAATCGATGTATCTAGACCTGATTGATACTGGGCCGTTACCGACCTCTAAACACATTTGGAAGATTAAGGTTCCACTTAGAATCAAACTTTTTATGTGGTTTGTCCACAAGGGCGTGATTTTGACGAAAGATAATCTGATTAAGCGCAGATGGGTAGGTAGTTCAAGATGTTGTTTTTGTAACCAGAACGAAACAATTAAACACCTCTTTCTCGATTGCCCGCTGGCCAAACTTCTTTCGCACACTATCCATATAGTTTTTAATATTAGTCCTCCACATAGTATGAACACGTTATTTGGGACGTGGCTTAATGGAGTGGAAACAAACACAGCGTGTCATATTTGGATAGGAATATGTGCACTATTTTGGCCTATATGGAATTGCAGAAATGATATGATATTTAATGGAAAAAAATTTACCAACTTTTTGCAGGTTATTTAAAGAGCCACAGCTTCGATCCGTATGTGGTCATTACTCATGCCTGCGGAGTCCAGGGAGCTTTTGGCTACTGGGTGCAACCGTTGGGAGATGGCAGCACGGGTTATCTTCAACCGATTTGGATGGCGACTAACTAATAGGCTAGGTGTTTAGTCATCGTAGTCTGTTATTTTTTTCCGCCGGATGTGGCGTCTTGTTTATATTTTTGTAGGGCCCTATTTCTGAGGTCATGGCTCGTACTGCACTTTTGTTGAACTTGCTTTGATTAATAATACGGCTGTATGCATTCTCCGGATGCAGAGGCCGGGGGTATCCTCCTTTAAAAAAAAGTAATCACACATGACAAATATGGTTAACTATACAAGGCAATTATGGTTGGACCTCACGTGGCAACTAGTTAATCACACATGACAACTATTGTTTGACCACATGTGTCAAGTAGTTAACCACACATGGCAACTATGGTTTGATTACACGCGGCAACTACCGTTAATTAGACATGGCAACTATCGTTAACCAAACAGAGAAGTTGCCATGCTTTACACCTACAGTTGCCATCCAGGGTAACTAAAGTTGCCATCCTCAGGGTAACTAAAGTTGCTGTGTCAGGACGTGTGCGTAGATTTTGCTTCGTGCCGTACGCGTGGGGTGGGAATGAGTAGTAGTTGTTGGGCGTATGTCACGAAGTAGCTGCGACCACACGTGTGGACAGTTCTAATGTTTCGTCCACACATAACCGTGTGGGCTGCCTCCTGGATATGCCACACATGATGTGTGGGCGGATGTCTAATATGCCAAACGTGTGATGAATATCGGGACCAAACTCTATCTATTGGCAACGACGTTCTTGTGTCATCTTCCTAGAAAGTGGAAGGAGGACGCTACGGATCAGAGCAAACACTGTCAGATCTGAGTAGCTTATGTTTGTCAACTTCCTAGAAAACTGAAACCAACAAAAATTCTCGGTGACCAAAATTGAAAAAAACAAACGATGATTTAGTAAGAACTAGCAAAACGGCCCGTGCGTTGCAACGGGAGAAAAGAAATCATAATCTCTAATGGCAATGACCACATTTTACAGCATCATCGAGATACACTATCACTCTCAAGTTCGTGAAATCGTGAACAATTTTGAAAATAATAAACATTTTTTAAAACTCGTGAAGATATTTGAAATCGTGAACACAATTCACGAACATTTTCTAAAATCATGAACATATTTTTAATTCATGAACATTTTAAACTACTTACAAACATTCATTTTAAAAAATGTGAACATTTTTGAAAATATTTTTCTTGACTCGGCGAACATTTCTAGAATCAACGAACAATTTTTTGAAATTTGGTGGAACAATTTCGAAATTGACGAACATTTTTTAAAATGCATGATCATTTTTAAATCAACGAATATTTTATGAATCAATAAAATACTTTATAATTTAGTAACAGTTTTTAATGTTTTAGGATATTTTTCAGTAGATGAACAGTTTTTGAATTGGTGAAATTTTGGTCAATTTCATAAACATTTTTTAATAAACTAACTTTAAAAAAATCATGGACATTTTTTATTTCCTGAGCATTTGTTTTAAAATTTGTGAATATTTTTTAAAAATCACAAACATTTTCTGAATCTACAATGATTCACACATTATTAAACATTTTATTTTAATATTCTCATTTTCTGAATTTTCGAAATGTTTTTGCATTCCAAAATTATTTAAAGTATAAGAAAATGACGGAATAGAAAAACAGAAATTGAAACCGAAATTTAAATACAGGTCACCCGTACCTGGGCCCGCCCAAACGGGCGCGCTGTATTATCTCCTTGCATGCAGAGCGCAGTATACACCGGTGCAGCGAGGTGCTATACAAATGGTTTTTAACCCCTTTCCGCGACGTAGTTTTAAACATTCGCCTTGCATGTGTGGGCGATAG
>CBMN010038537.1:5908-16985 GCA_000582825.1 Hordeum pubiflorum
GAGCCCAAATTCCCATTGCTAAAGGCTTAGAAAGAAGATCAATATTATGTTAGGGACACAAAAATGACTATACTAAACAAAAGTGTTCAAGCATTAGTGATCGCTTCAAAAACACCAACCCGAGTCATACCAGGTACAATAGCAAGATCGTCTGTCTGTGTTAATAAACTGCTCAACTACCTATGCAGCACTGAGCGCAAGTCTTCACCTCGCACTTAAGGGAAAGATAGAAAATGGTTGGGGTTTTGAGAAGTCAAAAATAAAGAAAGGCTTGCATCAACGCAGCTGGCCACTAGGCTATGGAGAAGGCCTTAAGATCGATGTCAGTGCAAGAAGTAGTGATCGCCCTGCAACTAGGATGCACACACAGCTATGAATATATGAAAACTCTCCTATGGAGTAGGTGGGGGTACATCCAACGTGCTTGTTCATGAATACCTCGAGATTTTGAGGATGCTCGTCATCGGAATATACAAGCCAAGTTATATAATGTAGGTTCCCCACTTGTATGAAGCATATCTCATGAAACTTTCTACTTGACAATGCATGAAGTGGTCCTACTTTTAAGCACACGTGTATACTAAAAAGATAATGGTGTTGATCCTTCTCTCTTACTCACTTATTCTTTTTCTCTTTTTTTCTTCTTTCTTTCTTCTCTTTTTATTTTTTTATTTTTTTGTGGCACCTTCGTGGTGCATCTTTTATTTGGTCTCTCTCTCTCTCTCTCTCTCTCTTCTTTTTTAGGAGAAACACCTTACAATGATGAATGATACACTTTCTATTGACACACTTCAACTGAAGCAATCACAACTCAAAATTGAAAACATGACAGAAACTCTATATGACGAATGTCTCTCGCAGTGTACCAGTATGTGCAATAATCTAGCATAGCTTAGACATCAAAAAACGGACAAGCCATGAAAATATCAAGCTAGCCATAATATGATCATGCAAGGAAAATTAAAACATGTCTCTAATCATGTAACGTAAAATGATGGTAGTGCATGGCGATATGCTTGAAATAGCAATGAAAATGCCATGTAGGTAGGTATGGTGGCTATTTTCTGAAGATGGGGTGTTTTATGTGTAGGAGAACAAGAGAAAGTTCTCCCNNGGGTTTGGATGTACCTATGAAGTATGCGACAAGTCTCAATGTGAGAGTGAACAATGCATGGTAGCGTAGAGGCTAGCAATAAAGGATGAGCGGAAGTGCAAAGGTTTCAAACTTGCCTTAGTCATAAAGAAATCAAACACTACACAAGAGCATCGCGGTGTCATGTTGCATAAGAATCGAACACTGGGTACCCCAAGGGGATAGTTTCACCGAGATAAACCCCGTTGCGTGTCCCGGATCAACCAAAGATGTTGGGTTCATCAGCAAAAAGCTTGTACAATCATTCAATCGCTAATCAAGCCACCACTAGAGTCCCCAACTTAAGTNATTAGGTGAAAGAAAGGCAATAGTTCAAAGGACTCCTTTATTGGGTTTTTGATATAAGAATGTGGCAATGTATTTTAGAAGATAACAAGATTTCCACATGCTAAGTCAAACAAGTGCAAAGCAAGCATGTCAAAACAGCAGGACACACTAATGCATGAAAACCATATGATCAAGAGCATTGCACAACACACTACACATGCAAAAGTAACCTCCCCATGCTTAGAACTAACCTAGGGAAAATTACGAAAGTAAAGAGAAAGTATAGTTATTAAAAGAGAGCGCGAGAAGTGGTTACCTCCCCAAGCTTACGTCTAAGCAAGGGTTGGAAATTTTTACCGTTGAGGTGCATATGACCTCTCTTTTAATAGACATGGACCTTACTTCATGTGATTTCCTTGTTGTGGTCCTGCGGCTGCCCTCCAATAGAACCTTATGAAAGCAAGCTAAAAAGAAAATAATATATTTTATGCTTTGTGTTTTTCATTATTTTTTGTAGCACAAAGGATTAGCAACACAAGTGATAGAAATATGAGCCTCACACCGATCGGTTCATCAACCTAAGCACCTCACTTAAGTCAACCAACTATGCCTAGAAGTTCTTGCTACTTCTAGATTTGGATGAAGTGCATGCGAGACAAGATAAAAACACAAGTGTGTAGCCCCTAGGTCTTAATTAAAAAGGGAGATCCTCACTTAAGGTGAGAAGCTCAATACTAAGAAACTTTTATTCGAGCAAGGTTCGTATTGGAAAACATAATTGGGCACTTGTTGTTGGAGTTCATCGAGTTGAAGCAACCAAGTGGGTTGTGTGGATCTTTATACGGTTGGCACCATACCATACATGTCACCACATAAGGTCCAAGCCCGTGCAAAAATAACACACAAATAAAAACATCGATTCGGTATATGAACGGAGTTTGTATACCCAACTGGTAAAATGGAATAAAGAAAACATAGTTGCTAAAGAGAATTACTGGCTAATGTGTTTCAGAGGTAATTAATATTAATTAGAAAGCAAATGATCGTTTAGAAAACACCTTGTCGACCTCAGACATTGAAAATGAAACAAATAGAGGTGTTTTGCCTTCATACGGGCGCTCAAACGACCAGTTACGGTCGTATGGAACACCATCATTCGCTCTGTGGAGATGCTCGTTGTGGTCGCCAGGTGAAACGACCGCTCGTACGGTAGGGCGTCTTTTTCTCCGGTCCTCTTCTTTGTTGCGGCCACGAGCTCATACGGGCGCTCAAACAACCGGTGCGGTCGTATGAAACGTCTTTTCTCCTGGAGCTGCAGAACTGCATGAACATTCTTGTGCTTCTTCCTCATGTTAGGCACATAACAATATTGCAATAAAAGTAGGAGGAGGAATGCAACAAAAATAGGCTAGCGACATGCTTGTGATTTTACCAATGAAAACAACACGAAGTCAACTCTAATAGCAACTACTCAAAGCAAAAAAATAAAAGTGCCAATGCAACATGAATGCAACCAGACTCAAGATGCAAAGCTAAGAAAGACACCTACAGACTTCTGAGTTACCTCCCAGGCAGTGCTTTCTTTAAAGCCATATAGCTAGGCTTCGGTGCTCCGTAAGGTCATCCACCCAGAACCCATGGGATATCAACCCCGAGTTGGATGCCTACCTCCGATCGGGGTTTGTACCACCTCATAGCAGAGCTCGGTCGGAGGCGCATTCTCTTGCGGTGCATCGGCATCATATATGAAAATTCGTACTCACTCTTGGGCGAGTACCAATGCACCAAGATAAGTGGAGATGCCTGAAAGATTAGTGGCTTCAACCTCACAGTAATGTTATAATCAAGAGGATGAGGAGATTGTGGGTGAGTCATAAGCTTCATGATTTTCATCAAGCAACACATTAAGTATATCAAAACAATTACCTTCTTCTTGTAGCATGATGATGTTTTCTTCATGTTCCTCCATAAGGTTATTTTCCTGTGAAGTGTTGGCTTGGGAGATGGCATCCATCTGCTCTTAATAAACCTCATACAGGGGATTCTTATAAAAATTGGTGTCTACGCAAAAATCGTAGACTTCCTCCAACAAGCCTTTATACTTAGTCATCAATGTGAAATCTTCGGGACACCTGTTAACCCACATTAAAAGCTCAAATGATCTAAGCATTGGCATCATCTCCTCAATGAACTCAACATCTTCAGGAGGGTAGTCACCACGATTGTAGGATCTCACAACCGGGTGTGGGTGATCACCGCAGTAAAAGCTCATGTGGCCAACGGTTTGACAGTGTATACAACCATTAGGGATATCATTAGTTATATAATCCAAAGCCATAAATAGCTCATCCAAGTAAATACCTTTGCTGGAACACCGGTATTCTTCTTCTACCCTTTTTCTTTCATTGTATTGTTTCATTGCAGCCTCTATGTATTCATCTGACATCTCAAAGCAAGACATTTTTTGGTATTTTTGGGTTAAAACAAAGAAATAGTAAGATAAATAGCAACAAACAAAATTAAACTATGTGCGATTGGGTAAGTAATAACCAAGCGCTATGCTCCCCGGCAACGACGCCAGGAAATGCTTGATGACCTGCAAGTGCATAGGGTTGTTGTAGCATTTTCGTTTTGATAAGTAGAGTGTCGAACCCATAGCGAGCTGATAGGAAGGCACCACGAACCCCACAACTATGTTGTCACTTTCACGCAGCCACGTGCGCACCCAAACCGGAGTTTGGAAGTAGTCTATTCTCTCGTTGCTAGGAAAACTGGATAAAAGGGTAATTAACTAAACTACGAACAAGAAGGTAAAACCAGTAAATAAAATATGCTAAGTTAGTAAGGATGGTGCTCAAGTAGTAAGGCGTTTTCAAGGGTTCTGGAATCACTACCACATACAAACTATTGTATCCTCTAGTAACTGGTCAAATGCATAAGTGGGTGGAGCCGGGTACATTACATGTTCTACTCTAACATAGACTTCGTGCCACACACGCCACCATCATAGTCTCCCTCATAGGGCTACAACTCATGATAATTAAGGTTTACCCACGGACGCGACCTCTCTAAGGGTTCTTCGTAAGTCCCCTATCAATTGTGATGGCGAGGAATCAATGGCTTTTAATGTCACCTCAAACCCCAACGCCCCAACCCTTCACAACGACAATAGCTCCTCTACGATCAATCATGACAATAGTGCGAGTGATGCCTCCTATCAATACTCATGAGAATGCTAACTCAAATCATGAACATGTAATATTTGATCATACCAAGAATCATATAGGCTTCAACCATATCCTCAATAACTAGTACAACTACTCAAACATATGCATGAAGGTTAGGGACAAGTTACAAACCATCATCAAGTCGGTGAAGGGAGAAGGCATGATGGTGATGTCGGAAGCACGGTGATGATGATGGTGGTCGCGCCTGAGGTGATGGAGAGGGGGCGCCACCTACGGTGGCGGCACCGACGCGAGGGCACCGGCCCGAAGGCCGTGCTCATGGTGGTGGAGCGTCCTCCTTCTTCCCTTGGTGGTTATCGCTTCTTCTCAGTTGTGGAGGAGCAATGGAGATGGTTGTGGATGAATGAGAGGAGATGGGATGGAATGACGGGGCTAAGGTTGAGGGAGACGTATATAGAGGGCACCCATAGCCTCCTCACTTGATGTGCTTCATCCAAGGGCTCAAGATGAGCCTTATCCTCTCCCAATCTATTCTTTACGAGTCAAGGATCCCGTGGGATCGAACGAGGATGAAATTGATGAAGAATCCAGTCTAGAAGGGCAACTTATGGAGCTGTTTGCGCGTCAAAGGACCGTTGAAGCGACCGCGTGCGGTCGTTCGGAACGCCATCTTTTGATATGTACTCCTCCGGTAAAACAGCCACAACTTCTTCATATGAACTCGCAATTTGACGTTCTTGGGCTTGTTGGATTTGTATGAATGACGTCGGTCCATTCCAGGTCTTAGATATTGATTTGGGGCAATTTGGAAAAATCATTTTTTCCAACCTCCAGAATGGCTAAGTATGGCCCCTGGGTAACTCTGTGTGAAACCCATCCTTGGTTCTTTCACCGTGCTTGGTCCTAGGTTGCTCCAAAACACCCGTAGACACAAGAAAACAAACAAAACTAATAAAAATAATAAAACGCTAAATGTGCAATGCTCACAGGGGAAAGTGTAAATACAAGTAATCATGCATAACTGATGGTTCAATGGGACATGATATATAAATAGAACATGCAACAAATGAGCTCTAAAAATGCATAAAATATAGAGGCATCAACCACCATGAACTATTTTCATGCCTCTAAGGGCAAGCCAGAGGGAGAGCTTATGACTGAACATGAGCAGGCATTCCAGGCTATATACACCCTCTTTAGAGCTGTTGTTGTGAGTGTTCTTGGTGACAACATTGTCCATCCCTTCATGACCATCGTGGTCGGTAAGGATATGTGGGATGCGCTTGAGTCCAAGTTTGGGATCTCAGACAGATGAACTGAGTTGTATATCATGGAGCAATATAATTAGTACAAGATGACTCATGAGTCATGACCACTACGTAGTTGAGCAGGCTCATGAGATACATACACTTACTATGGAACTTGAGCATTTCAAGTATGTGTTACCAGAAAAGCTCACTATTGGAGGCATCATTGCCAAGCTTCATCCGTCATTGGAGGAATTTTTCTACCACTCTGAAACACAAGAGATAGGATTTTACTATTGCCGACCTGATTGACACTCTTGATGTGGAAGGGAAGGCGGGGGATAAAGACACACGTGCTCGTTTCCATGAGGATAATTCTCATGCCAACTTGGTATAGAAGAAGAATTTCCAACCCCACAAATTCAAGAACAAGAACAACTATGCAGGCAAACACAATTTTGAAGGCAAGAACAAAACCCTACAATGCGCCAACTTCAAGAAGAAAAAGGAGACCTTTAAGAAGAAAGGAAAGTATCATTTATGCGGTGGAGATGATCATTGAGCTTCATCCTGCCATGATTGATGGGACATGCGTTACAATGAGAACAACAACAAGACCGTGAATATTGTTATTGTCAATGTTGAGATGAAAGTTGTCTGGTATGGTAAAGTTCCTACCGTTCTTCCAATTATCATTCTCCTAATTGGTGGATTGACGTGGGTGCCAATATACGTGTGTGTTATATATCAACATGTCTTCTTGTTATCAGGTCTCAAGAACTACATTCATGCTGATCGGGAATGAGTCACATACTTATGTTCATGGTGTTGATATGGTCGATCTGAAGTTTACTTCGAGAAAGATTGTGCGGTTGAAGAACGTGCAACATGTCCCTTCTATTAACAAAAATCTTGCCAGCGGTTCTCATTTGTGTCGACTTGTCTACAAGTTGGTATTTGAGTCCAATAAGGTTGTAGTGTATAAGTGTGGAAAATTTGTTGGAAAGGGCTATGAGTGCAGAGGCTTGTTCCGCCTGTCTCTGGTAGACTTTTGCACTGAACTTATTGATCATGTTGGCAGTGAAACTGAATCAAATGTTTAGAATTCACGACTTTGTCATATTAAATTTGGTTGCATGACGTGGCTAGCTTGACAACATTCTTGAATCGTTAGAGACAAGTTTATTTAATGTGGTGTGTGCAGGTACTGATCATTAGCTACTGCTGGAATAATTCCTATTGATTCAATAAATCTTGGTTCCCAATCGAGGGAAATACTTATTGCTAGGTTACATCACTCTTACATTTGGAGATTTCCCAGGCACTCCTACGGGAAAGCACGCAATTTTCCATGGATATTAGTTCCAATTTGTATTCATTCAAAATTATTACTCCCTCCATCACTAGTGTTAGAAAAAGTCTTACATTATGGGACGAAAGGAGTATATTTTAGATTATATGTAATGTAAGTTGTTGAAATTTTCTATTTGTAATTTCTTTTATCTATTAGTGCATATCTGACTTACATTGTAATTAATGTTTCAGTACTTGCATAGAATCAATTTATTGGGACTATCATTGGCAATTCAGCTGTTGTTTTTTAGAGGAATGGCTATTGACTCTGATAATTTGGTGGACAACAAAGAAGCTTTCTTCAATGAGATGTTGATAATACACTATTATGTCAGTCTCAATATGTTGAAGATAATTTTCTTATGGAAAATGTATGTGGTTTTTTTAAGTTTCCATGTTCCTTTCTGGTCCCTTGTTTTGTCTTTATGTTATCGTGATGATGCTTCATGTGCGTGTTCTTATAGGCAGGAAGTGGAGGCAATGGTGATTTTTATGTTGAATTTTTTTTAGAATCTCCGTCGGTTGGTGTGTGTGAATTTCATTATGTATATTTTTTGTTCATTTTCATTTTTTACATTAAATGATTTTGCTTCATATATTATTGTAAGGTTATACAAAATGTATGTCAAATTAGTTGTACTCTCTTTTATCTATGGCACGAAAATGGCTGCCATGGCATCTACAATTACTCTATTTTTTATTCTTTCTTTGGGAAGGGTAATGAGCTCCCTCGATTTTATTCTTAACTATATTTTTGGTCGATTTTGTTTTTGCTTTTGAGTTTACCTTCACGAAGGGCAATAGGTTGCCTCAAATTCATTCATCTCTAGACAATCTTCTGTCCATTTTGCTTTCTGGATTTGACTATATCCTCACGAAGAGTAATAGGCTGCCTCAAATTCATTTACCTCTAAAAAACTCTATCTATTTTTTAATTCTATCTTAAAAAATGGTAGTAATTAAGTTGTGTCTATGTAGATTCATGTGTACAATACTAACATTGTGCTTTCCTTGTTGAGTTCCTATGGTCCATGCGTTCATATGCCAAATTTGAAGAAGAGGAATTGCAAAGAGGGGTGTGAATGTAGAATCTCCATTGACCTTGTTGACAAAACTTGTAGTAAGATCTTGTTATTTCTTCCTCCTCTCTTTTTTCAAATCAAAGGGGTCTCTCCCATGCCCCGACTTTTATTAAAGGCAAGGCAAACCCCACAATATTAATGTTTCATAGCTCTCGGCTACATCTATCAATAGCTGCAAAGGATTATTACAACATATTTTAAACAGACTTCAAAGTAAACAAGGCATCTAACACACACATTATAAGTCAGTATACCTATCAGAACAGCACTATGAATAACTAGGGTAAGCAATCCTAAGAAGCTCCCTGCGATGATGATCAAGCAACCTCATGCATTAGAGGATCAGTGTAGCTTGAGAATATGAACACAAGATCTTGCATTATTTAACCATAGAACCTACAAAAGACATGATGCACCGCATGCTTCGCCATTTTGGATCCTTAAAGACAAATTCATTTTTACCAGCCATAAGATCCACAAGGTAGGAGAAGTAACCTGATTAACTGCATGAAATTGCTTTCTTTGTTTCGCAAAAGGGTAGAGACATATAAAAGAACATGGTAAGGCGATGTTACGAACGTCAGCAATTATAGTTGAAGTTCTCTCTGCATCAATACAATCAGAGAAAAGATGTTGTATACACTCAAGCTCATTGCAAAACACACATGTAGGATCAACCACATGGCAGTGTTTAGCTAAATTATCTCTACTGGAAAAAAATTATGCAAAATGATCCAAATAAAGACATGAATGTTGGGTGGCACCTTGATTTTCCAAATACAGTCCTTTAGGTCAGAAGACACACCACCAAAATTAACCAGTTTGTAAAAAGACTTGACAGAATAAGCAGGGCCGGGCCAGGAAAATCAGGGGCCCTGTGCCATCCTCTAAAACCGGGCCTATCATTAGAAAAACGTCGGGCGTAGAGACGCATTGCAACATATGACCAAAACATCATTGATGATCAAATACATTTTCCTAGTGCATTTCCTCAAATTCCTTAAAGTTATATTTGAAACATTTTAGAAAATTCGCCTTAAATAATTATTTTCATGGTGTTTTCATAAAAGAATTGCCTAAAAACCTACCTATATTAAGACAATTAGGGAGAACGCTTCAGAATACTTTCCATGCTAGGGTGTCTTTTTTAGATGGTATGCTAAGCTGTTCTTTATGATGCCTCAAATCATCATTCTGTAAGATAAGATTCGAAAGAACGCTAATTATGGAGGTAAAGTTTGAAGGTTTCCATACAACGAGCGAACAAGGCGTCTATATACTTTCAGTAGCATTTATTCCATTTTGGTTCACATAGAAACACTAGCTGGGGTGGTCGATGTTTATTTATACTCACGCGAGGTCGCCGGTTCGATCTCAGAAACATTTTTAGGCTGAGCGGTCCTTTTTTTAGAGTCATATGGGCTGAAATTTGGGGCCCCTAAAAAATCATGGGCCCTGTGTGGCCGGCACAGGTTGCACATGCCTTGGCTCGGGCCTGAGAATAAGCACCAGATGGTTCAAGCATCAAGATAGAGGTGTCATCCCCAGATGAAAATTTGGTGTTTCTAACTAGGGGCACCATCTCACACCATCTATATAGAGTGTGTTCATCAACACATCTCCTGAAAGTAGTTTTAAATTATCACCATCCCAAACTTGAGAACAGAGGCATCCCGATGTTGAAAAATTTCAAAGAGATCCCCCCATCACCCACCTTAGCAAGGCGGCGGTTTAAAACCGTGTCAGCGAAAGGAGGTTAAAACCATTAGCATAGGACGACTTTGCACTAGCATTGGTTAGGAGAGACGGGTCTATCAAAAAGAGGAGAAGCTCTAGTGGTCATAACATTAGTAAAGATCTTAATGGCATAGTTACTTAAGCTTATTGGACGAATATTTTTTATCTCTTTGGCATTAGGTTCCTTAGGAGTAGGGGTAATGATATCGAAGTTAAGGTGGTAGACAACCAACACCCCAACTTCAAAATCCTTGACAAGCAACATAAAGACACTCTTTATTAGGGCATCTCCAACATTGACACCGAAGGCGACCATCAAGCGCTGCCCGCGTACATTTTGAACATGGTTTAAACTAACCGGATGAAATTGTTGCAAAAGGGATGGGTATCATTCAAATTCGGACATAATTTACATAAAAAGTTTGATAGTTTGGCTATTAACTAAAAACTAAAAAAAATCCTAAACCCTATATCGAACAACTAAGTCATACGCACGGGCGCCTTGTCCTGCCGCACCACCATCGTCGTTCATTCTGTCGTCGTCATCCCTCCAGCGATGAAAGGGCACCGGAAGGCCGCAACAACCTTGTCCGGCCTGCCGCTCACAGCATAACCGCTCCGCCTCCTGTTATGCGGTGTGGAGTGCCACCGCGGCCACCGTCGACGGCGCCGGTGGAGCCCTGGCGGTGGCCTTGCCCTTGCCGGCGTCTATGGAGGTCTTGCTAAGAGACCACTCCACACCGTATTTGGCGATCTCACTGTCGAGGCGGCAACGGCGCCTGGCTCCATTTCACTGGTGGTGATAGATTGATCGCGGGCCCACGCGGCGATGAGGTCCGAGTCATTGCGAACACATTTCGGCGTTGTGTCGGTCTTGGTGAACTAGCAGCAGCGCAGGACGTGGTTTCGGTCATACCGCGCCCACTGCGGCTCCGCGTGCTCCTCCTCGGACACGACGACCTTCGAGCCTGAGGACCACTGACACTACTGATACGTCTCCAACATATCTTTAATTTTTTATTGTTCCATGCTGATATGTTATCATTCTAG
>CBMN010038547.1:0-12967 GCA_000582825.1 Hordeum pubiflorum
AGTAGCGCCGGTTCAAAGTCCAGCGCTACTGCTAAAGGAATACCTGTAGCGCCTTTCTCTGACCACGCTACTACTAATTAGCAGTAGCGCCGTCCATTTAACAGATGCTACTGCTAAAATCCTATCTATAAGCATTCTCCTAGTAGTGGGAGGAGCTCGACCGGCATTGCAGTTAATGCCGGCCCGCTCATGAACGGTCGTGTGGCCGGGGTAGGTTTCTCGGCTACCCTGCGGATTTAATGGAGGCGTTTCAATGCGATGAGGAGGCGTGTTCAGCCAGACATACAGCGAGCGGCACTATCTGCCGGCGGGCCGCTTCAATGGCGGAGGCAGTGAGAGGTCGCGTCCGCCCTGAGCGCCTTCAATGTGGAGCGGCGCGCTCTTCAACGGCATGAATGTGGACAACTGGCACAGGAAAAGGAAGCACGCGCGGGAGGGGAGGGGTTTTTGGTGGGCCAGGACGGTCAGAACCGTGCGAAGTAGCGGTCCGAACTCCCGCAAACCTCCTCCACGTTTGTCTCCGGTTTGTGGGAGAAATCGTGTCTGGACAGCTCCGCGAACCGATACAGGACCGCGTTAGATGGCTTTCGCGGTCCAGACAGTGCGATCCGAACGGTTGCGGAAGGTTTGCGAGTACGCCTTAAAGATGTCCTTAGGTCTAGCTTATAGACACGACAACTTTTCTCCGGACTTCATCGAGTTCCATGAAGTGAAGTCACTCAAAGGCAATTATTTCATGACGGTGGTAGCGAGTGCCTTCATGTTGCAGAGGCTGGGTGTAATTGGTATATCCGCGATATTAATATATTCCCCTTGTCAAAAAGAAAAAACGAGCGCCTCCATCCCAAGCCCTAATGCTCCTCCTGCTCTAAGCTATGATCTGGAAACTCCAAAAGAAATTAAGAAATTCTGAATTTTACTTAGCAGCAAACATTGGTTAGTGCAGTGTCATCTTGGACAAATGCACCAAATAAGCTTGCGCATGCTATTCTCGACAGCGCTGGTTTCAAGTTTCAACCAATTTTCCTGTTTTTGCAGGGAAAGTTTCAACCAATCTACCTACGCACTGCCTACCAAACACAGCAAACTAGCAGCACACGCTTAATGCTGCTATTGATACACATCTTTTCCGCTGTTGAACACGCCAGTCATGATCCGATGATTGATGGGAACCCCCCTGAAATCAGACTATCAGAGGAAATCCACAACAATGGTTGCCGTGCTCCATCCATTCCCAATCCACATCACTCCACCCACCTACCCACCCGACCCGCCTCACCCGGACCGGAAGGCCGGAACCGGAAGTACCACATCTCTCTCACTGCCGACGGGCCCGGCCACCCACTTGTCACCTGTGAACCACCCTAAGCGAGCCTGTGCACGAGGCCCAGTTCCGTCAAACAACCGACGCATTAACAGCCAATCAATAGCTACTACGTACCACATCTGTGTGTACTGTGTACTCTCATGTACTACGTAGTAGTAACATCAGCAGAGATTAGTAGCTGGAGACTTGAAGGCACGGGGACCGAATATGCCAAGCCTATAAATAACAACAGGCCAGCTTAGCTTCATTAACTCTGCGACTTCTCTCACACCCATCTTCCTCCTCTGCTCAAGACCGCACGCCACAAACATCCTTGGTATACATACACCGGCGGGGAGTTCATCGTACAGACACCGCACCGACTGAGCTGCTGGAGGGTCGGACGGGTGGGGTTGGAGTAGCTGCCCGCCCGCCGCCGGCCTGATCTACCGTCGGCGCCGGCCTGCCGGATCGATCGGATTGATGGGGAAGATGGTGGGCAAGAGCCTGCAGGAGTCGAGGCTGCTGTGGCACATCGCGTTCCCGGCGATCCTCACCGCCGTCTTCCAGTTCTCCATCGGCTTCGTCACCGTGGGGTTCGCGGGCCACATCGGCGAGGTCGAGCTCGCCGCCGTCACCGTCGTCGAGAACGTCATCGAGGGCTTCGCCTACGGTGTCCTGGTACGCACGCCACGAGCCAATTAATATAACTTGCATATATGCTAACGCGAAAGCATTGCTACCTTGATAGCTCATAGATACGTCTACACATGTGCTTAGATGCTTCCATTCCATCCCTTAATCTGCACCAATTAACTTGGCAAAATTTAGTCGCACGTACGGGTGCAGCGCGTCTAAGTATACATGTCATAACCCTTGTTACGATGGTATGTACGTGATCACCTTGGTTAACTGGATTATCATGTGTCTCGACCAAGTCAAAATAGTAGCTCGATCGGTTCTTAAATCTTAATTAGATTGCAGGACTTTGGAAGCACGTAGATATATATTACTGTAATTAGTAATCGTAACCAAGATGCATGAAGGGCGGCTACGTAGTAGGTATAGCTGATTAATTAAGCTAGCTAGGTAGCGAGCAATGTGCCGTGGTAATGCAGGGCGGTTTGCACGTCTCCATCTACGTCAGCTCCCGTGCGTCGCAAAGTAACACCCGAGTTTGTTCCTTCCCTTGGAGACCTCGGTCAGCAGGACACCAGTAGAAACAAGGATTGATTGGTCATGCGTATAACCTAATTCAGGAATTAACAAACATGCATGTCTCCCTGTGCGTGCTTGCTTAACCATAATAAAACTTGTAATAAAAAGAAAAGTCTAGATTTTCTGCCAGTTTATGGTCAATTCTCTACCCCTGCCGGTTGCTAAAAAAAGCCTAAAATTGTGACGGTATTACGTACCAGCTTACGCATGAACTGTGCAGTACTGGAGTAGCAGTGACTTTTATTTTATTTTAAGTTTGCCGGCAAATTTTAACATGCTTCCTCTTATCTTTTTTTACATACGAGGTAAAAAGGTAAGAGTTAATCAGATTATTAATTAATAAAATTAACTGTTCAAATCTATTATATACTCTTACCTTTTATGTGAAAAGAAGGTATAAGAAGGAGCATATTAAAACTGCTCAGGTCTACCACATCTGGCTGGCTGGCTGCTGGCCATAAGGACCATCGATCGATCAAGCTAAGGATTCTGTTGCGCAAACATGTGTGCTCGCGTGTGCGCGCGCGTGTTTTCTAGCCCGGAATCGGCAAAAGCCAAGAGATCACATGCGAAAAAGCTCAAGGCAAAAAAAGCTACTAGGAAGACCGAGTGGCACATGGAGATCCATGTGTGTCGGCCTAGCTAGGCACTACCTGACCGAACAGCTAGCTGGTACCTGTGTGATAGCCGACATTGCACCGTGCAGAGGCATCCATCCATGCAAGTAAAGAGCCGTGCTTTCTTTCTTTTTTCAACACTGATGAAAAGCAGCAAGATTGCGTTAGAAAACAAGCCTCTGCTTTTGCTAGAACCTGCAAAGTACAACCGTTCTCTCCAGATCTCCCTCAGATGTTTGGGTGGAGCTGCGCGCACACGGATGTACGTACGTGTCGTGCGTGCTCATCACCCGTCGTGCCGCTGCCGCCGCACCTACTTCGTCGTGCCACTGGCCAGCCAGCCAAACTCGGGTTGGCCGGTGAACGAACCAAAGAACGACAGGGACGAGACGCCACGACACGTCCAACTGTCCAAGGGAACCGTTTTTCTGACTTCCTGGCGGTCGTTTTCGATCGTTCGGTGCACCGGGGTCGGAAAGTAGATCGATGGACGAGAACGTACTCCGTCCAACCTCGAGCGAGAAAAAAACATGGGGATTGTGGCGCCGTACGTAGCCCCGTCCGAGTAGTGCGTGTACACACACGCGGCGCGTATATGGTTCGTTTGCGCATTTCACTATCAACGAGCGGACCATGTAAATTGGTTAACTTTTTTTTAGCAGAAAGCAGATGCCTAAACATACGCACATACACCTCTGCCTAAACACATCATTTTAAGATTGACGAAGTCACCACAAATGCCGTCACAGTCGACGGGAACGTCTTCCCACACTGAACGCACGTCGTCAGAAGACCTAAAATAAATCCAAAAAAATAGGATTAGCAATGCCAAGTCTACGATGGGATTCAGATGGGTTGGTTCCACCACAAAGAACCTAACCATCTGAGCTATGTTCAGTTCGCGTAAATTGGTTATTGGTGGATGTTCTCTTAGATACCTCATACTTGACGTGCCAGTTATTTTTCTTCAGGGTAAGTGCATCTCCAAAACGGACCCTTAAACCTCCAGTATATGTCCGGACCACAGTGTACGTATCACTTTTGTCATTCAAGGAAAATATGTATATATCCATTTAGCAGCCTGGACATATGGATTCCGGTATCTAAGAGACAAACGTGTTGGGGAGGGGGGCTTTTTAGGACTCCGGGCATACACTTGATCATTGACATGCAGTCTCTTTCTTCTCTCTCATTCCAACCGCACATGCTCAGCTCTCTCCTCTCAATCGTACACTAAACCACAAATATCTCATCACATGCATGATTAGCATTGGATGACTTCGTCCTGCATTATGTCCGCATTGGATTTTTTTGTATGTATAAAATAGGGTACATTACTCATGGATTGTCTCTGAGATTTTAATAGGGAAATTACCTAGCCAAACAGGCAGTGTGTCAACCACACACACAAAAAAAAAACAGGCAGAGTGAGACAGAACTTGAGACAAGCTCGTGAGGTCATGGCTCACCCTATTTTGACATCGATGGCCACCCCCAACCCCCCACGTGAACAACTACTTCACCTCTATGATACCATATGAAAATCGAAAATTGCTAATGGAACTCAAGCTCCATGGAGCTTGGAATTGAAAAAAAAAAAACTAAAAATCAAAAAATTTAGGTTTCAAAAAATTCTAAAAATCTAGACACATACCTATGGATGTATACTGCCTATCTGTAAAGTTTCATGGGGAAATACAGTTTTATGCATGCTACACAAAAACAATAAAATCATATATTCACTATAGAAATACTTACTATTTTTGTACAGCTCACATCCAAAAGTATTTCATAATCAGATTTTACACACAACTAGTATACGTCTTTAGGTACTTGTATATTTATTTTCAGATTTTTTTAAACATAAAAGGTTAATTTTTGAATGTTTTAAAATTTTGGGCTCCATGGAGCCCAAGAGCCAAAAGGCCTCACTCATGAAAAAGCAAGTATAAAAGAAATCAACTCCGGTCGGTCTTTTGCCTTCTTGCGCCTCCATTTACCACCATATGGCTTCATTGAAGGCGAGGGAGGGTGAAGCTAGGTCAATAGGAGGTGGCAAATTAAAGGAGATAATGTAGATGCTGGAGGGGGTCGTTAGAGTTTTAGAATTCAGATTTAGCGTTCACCTTGAATGGCACGCGGACTTTCGCCTCCATAGGAACAAAGGCAGACAATGACAATATGGTTATTGCTTATGTTTCTGCGGGTAGACGACACCGCTAGATGAGTGGTTAACCTGGAGGCGATGGGGGCCAAATCCAATGACGCTAGCCCTAGAAGAAGTCGACGATGGTGTCGTCGAGAGAAATAATCGTAGACTTACGGGCAGTTTGGTTATCGACTAATGCTACAGGTTGATGTGTGCTCTTCCTCACTAGCCTCCCATCTGAATTTAGGGAGCCTCTGATTTCCAACCAAATAATCCCACGCTTGTCTGTAAGTATAGCAACTCTCGGACGAGGATGAGAGTGAGAGTGACCAAACTTCATGAGGCATCGAGGACTTCTAACACAAGCTAGGCTCTAATCCTTGGTTGCTTCTTCTTCACCTTCGTGGTGTCGATGATTCGATAACTCGGGTCTTCATTGGATCCATGCTGCACCGCGAGATGGGTCATCGTTGGCCTTGCATCAAACCAACTTTATTTTCTGTCTAGGCTAGCTTGTCTTGTAGCCCATAAAACCGCTAACTCTATGGGTCTTATTCTAAGGCCGGACAATAGCCTCTTATCTAAAAAAAAGAGTTGGGGTTGTGTGTCGAGAGAGAGAGGGAAAATTAAATAAATTAATCTCTACCGTTGAACAAGGTTTGAATGGTAAAATATGAGAAGTGAAATAGTACTTTTCAAGGGAAATTAACTTGTCCAGAGCCAGAGCCTTGGACACAGTGTGTGTGCACCGTGTGACGGTGTGCTAAAGGTATCACGATTCACGACTTACGACTGTTTGCAAACAGAGACGACTGGATCGATCGGCATTTGAATTTTTCTCTTTCGCGCGCGCATGCACCTTTTTTGCAATAAAGAAACAAACGAGCTGATCGACGGTGTGGGTTGCGTTCGCAGCTTGGCATGGGCAGCGCGCTGGAGACGCTGTGCGGGCAGGCGGTGGGCGCGGGGCAGGTGGACATGCTGGGCATCTACATCCAGCGCTCCTGGATCATCTGCGGCGCCACCGCGCTGGTGCTCGCGCCGACCTACGTCTTCACGGCGCCCATCCTGACGGCGCTCCACCAGCCCGCCGCCATCTCCGCCGTCGCCGGCCGGTACACGCGGTGGGTTGTCCCGCAGCTGTTCGCCTACGCCGCCAACTTCCCGCTGCAGAAGTTCTTCCAGGCTCAGAGCAAGGTCTGGGCCATGACCTTCATCTCTGGCGCCGGCCTCGCCCTGCATGTCGTGCTCAACTACGTCTTCGTCACGCGCCTCGGTCACGGCCTCTTTGGCGCCGCCATGATTGGCAATGTCACCTGGTGGATCATCATCGTCGCGCAGTTCGCCTACCTCGTCTCCGGCTGCTTCCCCGAGGCGTGGAAGGGGTTCTCGATGCTCGCCTTCAACAACCTCGCCGCCTTCGTCAAGCTGTCCCTTGCCTCCGCTGTCATGCTCTGGTTGGTAGATACACGAATCTAATTGAAACCAGCTGGTAGATTGCCTGAATATCATTTTGAATAGCGCTTATAGAATTTATATGTGTGTGTGTGTTGTCTAGCTTGGAGCTTTGGTACTACACTGCAGTGCTCATCCTTGTGGGTCTCCTGAAGAATGCTCAGCTCGAGGTTGACATCATGTCAGTCTGGTAAGCAAATTTCCTCTGACAAATCTGTAACTGAACTTTGTGTACATGTAAAGAAATGGATCAATGATTAAACGGTTTCTGAAATCTGCAGCATCAACTACCAGCTGTGGACCCTGATGGTTGCACTAGGCTTCAATGCAGCAGTGAGGTATAATGCGCGCAACAAGACAAATATAGCACTACCAACACAAGACTGCAACTGTACAAAAGTACACGAAATCCATCAGTGTTTGTGCTAATGCAAACAATCTATGACATGCAGCGTTAGGGTGTCGAACGAGCTGGGCGCAAACAGGCCGAAGGCGGCCAGGTTCGCGGTGATCATGGCGGTGTCGACATCTGCCGCCATCGGGGCAGTCTTCCTGGCCGTGTTCCTTGCCTGGAGGACCGAGCTGCCGCGCTTCTTCAGCGACAACGAGGAGGTGGTGAGCGAGGCTGCAAAGCTCGGCTACCTTCTTGCAGCAACCATCTTCCTCAACAGCATCCAGCCTGTGCTCTCAGGCACGTACCACCACTACACCCACCACCAGTTACCAAATCAAGCCATTATTCCCAATGGCAATCGGAAGATTTGAACAAGAAATTGTTTCGGTGTCAATGTGCAGGTGTGGCGATAGGAGCAGGGTGGCAGACACTCGTTGCCTTCATAAATATTGGGTGCTACTACTTGGTTGGCATCCCACTGGGAGTCCTCTTTGGCTTCAAGCTTAGACTTGGTGCATTGGTAAGAGCAAGATCAGACCAACCTCCAATATGGATGGATAATTATAAACGGAAAATCTGATTCTAACCTACTCTCAATATACAACAATATGTTTTCAGGGGATTTGGGTGGGCATGTCCATCGGCACGCTGCTGCAGACTGCTGTGCTTCTCATAATTTGCTTCAGAACCAAGTGGGAGAAACAGGTGCAGTACCATGCTGACATCACTCGATCATAGTGTTTTTTTCTGTCGATAATGACTCGATCGAAGTTGAGAAGAAATTTATTTTAAAGGAATTTCTAAACTTTTACCGTGCAGGCTATGCTGGCCGAAGAGAGGATAAGGGAATGGGGAGGAAGCAGCGAAACATTGCCGGCGGCAACAACGACGGTGACAAACGGTAGCATAGATAGATGATCAGATGGATCCTGCATGCATGTTGGACAATGATATTTATATGTACATGGAGAACACATATAGGTAGATTAACTAATTAACATGTACAGATTGAGATTTATCCAATGTACGTCGACTTTGTCATTGGGGAAATCAGCTTTTTAGGATCTGTTTGGATCGAAGAAATGAAATTCAAGTACTAATTCTTGTTTATTGAACGAAATTTAGAGTTGGGTATCAGTTTCAGTACAGGTATATATGCATGGCGGCCGAGTTGCAAAATGGAATTGGAAGTCAAGTCAAATCTAAGTTTTGTTTGGTTCATCACTTTGAAGATGAATGATCTTTTAGACTTAGAGGCTGAGAGGGCTATGGAGATGGTTAGGAATATTGCGGCGGTGAAACCGATGAATGATTCTGATATTAATGCATTGGGTATGGGGGCATTAGAACGAATGTGTGATCACAGAGGCAGGTTTTGGGCGCTCGCCGGATCGGACGAAGACTCGGACGCCGAGGAGGACCAGGTCGTCAGCGCGGTGGCCGGGGAGTACTCCCCGACGCCATCGGACTACATCTGCGAGTCCTTAAGGGTTGGGTATTCTGAGGAGGAGATCGCGGGATCCATCGATGGAGTAGTCCCTGCTTCGGACTGCGCGTGGGAAGGGCTGGGCGATGGCGATGGCAACAAAGTCGAGGTATTCCGGCGAGTGGTTCACCGGCGTATGGCGGCTACAGCGGTAAGGCCATGGAAGGGTCCCCTACCAAAGGTACATTTACCGGCACTTACCCTCGCGGACTTCATCGGGAACTGGAAGAAGGTAACGTTTCGACGGAGGAAAGGATGGCCGATGGCGGAGAGGCCGCCGCCGGTGCCGTCGACGGCCGATCCGGATCCTGGGATCCGTGCGGCAAGGGAGCTTCGTTTGAATTCGCTATTGGGCCATGAAAGGGCCGAATCTTAATCACATTGGGCCGGTGACAACTGGGTATACGGCCCAGTTGGACACTGCGGTTGTTGGGCCTATGGAGTTTGACGAGAACTCTCGATCGACGGCTGAGACGTGCGATCGACAGCTCTCTCGTGCAAACGAAAGCTGCGCCGAGACTAGGGTTAAGAGGAGACCGACTCCTGGCTTCCCTACGTATCACGGACGCGCACCGCGTATTACGCCTACGCTGGTTCTCATCGACGGGAACAATTCAGCTCCTGCGCTCCCTTCCTCCATGGCAGGTCGGGGCGACGGGAACCAGCCGCTACAGCCAGCATTGACTCGCAATGACGGTGACGCGCGAGGTGCGACAGATCAGACGGCGGCTGGACGCGGCGCTCTGCCAGGCCGCGGCGGACGCGACGACCAAGCGGCACCCGCGCGTGCAGGTCCTGGGACTGGCCGCGCTGATGGTGGACGCGGCGGCTTCGGGCTGGGTCGCGGTGACGGACAGAACGGAGGACGCGGCGGCTTCGGCATTGGCCGTGGTGGCGGTGATGGCGGGTACAAAGGGAAACGGCCAAACTGGAATCAGTGGGCTGATGACAGAGGTGGTGCTTCGCGCGGTCGATGGTACGGAGGAGAAGGTCGTGGCTTCGGCGCCAATCAGTGGCACCGCAACTTTCATCCACCTACTGGAGACTTTGTAGAGGGTGCTTCAGGCCCGCCTTCTCGGCAATTCGGGGTTCGAGATGGGGGTGGACGCGCGTTCGGCAGGAAACCTGCTATCCGGCGTCATTGGCAACAAATAGAGAAACCAATGGCGACAGACGAAGGGGCAAACCCAGAGGGAAGCAATATGACCTCAACCTCGGCTGCGGCCTTGCCAGAAGCAGCTGTGGCGGCAGTCAAGGCTTTGGCAGCCGTGACAATTCCGAATAACAGCATGTCTGATGACAGTGGGAAACAAAATGAAAAAGGCAACGACAAAACTGACGTTTGGAGGGCGAACAAGGCAGCCCGTAAAAAAGAAAAAATGAGTTGTTTTCGGTGCGGGGTGGCTGGCCATTTTGTCATGGACTGCACGGCAGTGCTTTGTGATATTTGTCTGAAACCAGGGCATACTGATACGACGTGCCCATTGCTATCGGCGCCTAAACCGGTGGTCAACATATATGGAGTTTGTCACAACAAACTTATGTTCTTTGAGACCCCACGATCTAACTTAGTTCAAGTGCCGTCGCGTCTAGAGAGCACGAAGACGGGCTTGGTTAAGGTTTCTCATGGCTCGCTAACTGAGGATCAGGTGTCTCAGCAGCTGCGGAGGCTTGTGTCTGAGACGTATCACTGGGCACCAGTCAGAGTGGAGGAACAGGTGTTTCGAGTAGACTTTCCAAGGAGAGAGGATCTTGAGCGCCTTCTGAAGTTTGGGGTCAGCAAAGTTCCGGGAACTAATCTTATGCTTGAGTTCGAGGAGAGCAAAAAAACTGAGCCAAAGGGATCACCTCTTGAGCAGGTTTGGATCAGACTTTCTGGTGTCCCAGAGACACTCCTTAATGACTTTCTTATTGTTTGGAGCCTTGGATCGCTGCTTGGAAAAACAGAGAAAGTTGACATGCCTTTTACACGGAAACATGGGATCGCGAGGTTACTGATTGGTGTCTTGGATTTGGAGCATGTGCCTGACTTTGTGCCTTGGGCATACGATGATGTGCATTATGATCACGACGTGGAGGTCGAGGAGCCTATTCCGCAGGTGACTAATAATGATCAAGATGTTGATATGACGGGTGACGGTGATGGAAGTGGGAACCAAGGGGCCAATGGGCACCTTGGTGACGGTGCTGATAGGGCCAGTGACGAGGGCCAAGCTCCCAAACCAGCTAATACACCTAATAACGATGGGAAAGCCCCGTCGTCGACACCGATGGTTTCTCTCCGCTTTGGTTCTTTCGAGGCGAAGTCCGCACCGAGTCGCATACGTGTGGACAAGCTGCATCTTGAGGATCTTCATAACCATGTCATATGTCACAACAACACGAGTGATATGCAGCCGAGGGAGGTTGTTAGGACTTCCGCTCACGTCACAGCACCAGCTATGCAGCCTCTTGGAGGAGGCGGAGGGCACAAGGTCCGGCGGTTTGTCTCTCCAAAATCTCACGTGATGCCTACTCGAGGGGTGGGAGCCGAGGGCTGCGGGCAGGAGGCCCGCCCTCTCTCACCCAGCCGGCCACGAGCGTCGCCGGCCAGAGGAGCAACGTCGCCCTCGCTTGGGTCGAAGGCTGACGGATGCGAGCGGCAGGGCCGTCAGCTTCCACCAACCTGGACCGCGTCCCATATTGGAGGAGCGGCCTCACCAACCGGAGAGGCGGGGTCCGAGAACTACGAGCAGATGGCTCGTCAGTCTTTGCCTACTCCACATAGCATCGCGACCGTCGGCGAGGTGGGGAACCAGGGATGCGGGCAGGAGACTCGTTCACCCTCACTTATTCCGATCTCTCCACTTCGGACATCGATGGATGGACTTCATCAACAGCCTGGGGAGCCGGAGGTTGTGACAGTGGCATCCACGGTAGTTCAGACAACTCCGGCCCTTAACACGCTTGCTGGAGGGAAGGAGGCTGAAGGAAACGAGACAGAGATATCTATGGACGATGTGATCAGCTTTGGCAGGATACCGGATCCCATGTCTTCTGAACGGTTATTCAGTCACTGTATCCAGGGACAACCGGACGCTGACGACATTCAGCTGGGGCGTGCTATGCGGGCCGCCAAGCTCCGTGATGTCGAAGGAACTTCAGGTATGTCTGTTAATACGAGTTGTTCCATCCTGCACTTTACTGAGAATGAAATAGTAGAAAATGCCAGCAACATAGGTATTTCACTTGGTAGTAATGCAAGAGAGATTGCTAAATCTGTTAATGATATTCTTGACCTAGAAGCAGATAGAGCCATCGAAATTATTCAAAACTTAGCAGCAGTAAAACCCATGAATGACACGGAGATTAATAAGTTGGGAATCACATCACTTCAAAGTTTATGTGAGGATTTAGTACCCGAAGAGGGGGTGGACAGGGATGAGGACGAGGAGGGATCGGAGGGGTATATGGCTCCCCCGATGCCCGAGAGTCTTCCTAATGGAGCACATAATTCTGACGAATCCGAGGGGATGCAGGAGAAACCTAAGAGACCTTGGAAGAGGAAGATTTATCCCGTCTCTGCTGTGAGGAGGAGTGCGAGAGTAAAGCAAAAGAAAAAATTCCACGATGAAATATGAAAGGAATCTTTTGGAATAGCAGAGGTCTTGCGGACTTGGCTAAAAGAAGGTTCCTTAGAGAAACATCGCTAGAACAGAAACTTGATTTTATGGCCTTGCAAGAGACGGGTCGAGATAACTTTACGCCACAATTTCTCAATACCATTTCGGGTGGGGTCGATTTTGATTGGCATTGCTTACCACCAAGGGGAAGATCTGGAGGGATCTTGCTGGGGGTTAAGTGTGAAACTTTAGAGGTGTTGAATGTGGTTTACGGTGAGTTTGCTGTCAAATTTCGTGTGAGATCGAAAGTTGACGGTTTTAGATGGGTTTTGGTCGCTGTATATGGGGCGGCGCAACCTGAGCTTAAGCCTGATTTTCTCGCGGATCTTGTGAGAATTTGCGGGGATGAGAGGTTACCCATTTTGATTGGGGGAGACTTCAATATAATAAGGCGACAGGAAGAAAAAAATAATGACAACTTTGATGGAAGATGGTCATTCATGTTTAACGCGATTATTGAGAGCCTTGATTTAAAGGAAATTGAACTCACCGGTAGACAATTCACATGGGCCAATTCACTCCCGATTCCAACATATGAGAAGTTGGATCGGGTACTGACCAACGTTGAGTGGGAACATAAATTCCCGTTGGTCACGGTGCACGCCTTGCAAAGGGCCATTTCAGATCATACACCACTACTGGTTGACTCTGGAGAAGCGAACCATGTGGGTAATCGAAAT
>CBMN010038560.1:0-10621 GCA_000582825.1 Hordeum pubiflorum
TATTTCTAAACACTGTGTGTGCATGACACATTGATGATTGGAAATTATATACATTTCTTGACACGAATTAAGACCTTATTGAAACTAGTTTTCGGTAAAGTACTTAGGCAATATAGTCTTAGTGTTAGACATAATAATCTACGGAGATAATAGTGTCTAATCGGGCTTAGCTAGAATACATATTGACAAGATACTAGAGATGTTTAGTATGAAAAATAAGCCAAGAAGAGTTTCTTGTCGAAGTCACATGGAAGGAGTTTTTAAGCAAGAACCGGTATCCTGAAATACTGATGAGTGAAATACATGGTTTCAATCACAATTGTGTTAATTATATTCCATGGTATGTAAATAACCAGATATGTCCAGTACTCCAAGTAAGTTGTGAGTAAAGTTACCACAATGATCAAATTGTTGATCATAGGACAACGATAAAAATGTTGTTAAGTAATGATGACTTGTTTCTCGCATACGGAGAAAATGAAGAGATAGTGTCAGGAATTACATCAATACATGTTCGATGTAAGTAGTGCATCAATAAAAATCTGCATCAATGCTCCAAGCGATTTTAGATTTACATTAAATGATTCATGGTGGCACATTAACTTGGAATTGGTCCAAGAAAGTTACTGTGGTGAATTCTATAACAAAAGGCTGAGTATATTGTCGCTTTAGAAGCAACAATGGAGGATAATGAATCAAAAGTTCATTCATGAACTTGGTATGGTTTTAGATGATTGTGACAATGGAACATTGTTCTTAATAGTGGTTCCATAGCTAAGTCTTAGGAATCAAAAGGTTCTACCAGTGATTCAATTCATACAAGGCCAATTGCACAAAATTATGAAATTCTTGTGAAAGCATGGTGGCTGCATTGAAATCCAAATGATACACATGGATATGAAGTTATCAGATTTCATAGGACGAAGTCTATACCACAAGCAAAGCATGGACTCACACCGGATTGTCATTGGTGTAAAAGTAAAATGTGCTAACAAGATTATTGACTCTAGTGCAAGTGGGAGACCGTTGGAAATATGCCCTAGAGGCAATAGTATTGTATTATTATATCTCCATATTCATAATTAAGAGTTTATATTCTATGCTATAACTCTTATGATTCTGGAATATGTGATTCAGTGGAAAACTCATATGCATGTGTGGAATGAGAAACGATAAAATAAAGGTTCCTAGTCTTGCCTCTAAGATTGGCTCAAGGGTTTAGGATATAGTTAAGTGTAACGATAGTCCTAAANNNNCATTGAGAGTATGACGTTAGAAGAATGACCATATTGAATCGACCCAAACTTGTTTGTNNTACTTTGAGATAATATCGTCTGAAATCAATTGTTATAACACGGAGTGTTAACATATGTTTTATGTTCCTTAGACCATGAGAGTATCGTAATCACTTCTTATCGTACGATGAGCTTTGGGGTTGCTCAAACATCATCTGTAACTAGGTGATCATAACGACAACTTACATGTTCATCGGAAAGTTTGACAAGGGACTAGATACCTCGAGAGTGGAATTTTCTCCTCTGACGATGGAGATATATTCTTAGGTCCCTCTCGGTGTGACGACATCTATCATCGTCTGGCCATACACAAGTGACTATGTTACGGGGATGCCGGAACACATCAACGAGAAAGAAGAACACACCGGTAACGAGGATAACGACATAGTGAGCATGTGATGACTCAGGAGGATACCGATGCATCCCGTGTTTTGTGAAGTATCGCGAAGCAAAGGTTCACTAGAATATCATGTGCGTGCTCATAGGGATCGATATGGACGTCTAGGGTTCTGCTATGAGTCATTGAACGAAGGGGTTTCGTTCATTTCTATGAGTTACCAAACCTACGGGGTCACAAGCTTAAGGCAATCATGGTCTGCTGAGTGTTAACAGGACGGGAGTAATGAGAACATATTTTTGAAATTGTTTCAATAATATTCGAAATAGTTTCGAGAGGACCCGGAAGCGTTTCAGGGTCCCCAGAAGGGTTTCGGAGGTTACCGGGCAATACCGGGTATTACCGATAAATAATATATAGGTGAAAATGTTTCTGGTGATGTTAAATTATATATAAAAGGGTCTAATAAATATTAGAAGGCTTTTATAAATAATTAAATATCAACGGGCCTTAAAAGGACAAGAGGTGGAAGGCAACTTGGGCCACAAAGGCAAGTGGAGTTGCCCACCCCCCTTCCTTGTGTGTGTGGGGGGGGGGCGAATTGGTGTGAGGGAGGAGTCCATCTCCTCCTGCCTTGGCCGGCCAAGGAGGGAGCTCTTTCCCTCCTTGTGTGGCGCCCCTCCTCTCCCCTCCAACCTATATGTACTAGAGGATTTCCACCCTTCTGATATACTAGTTTTGGAGCCTCCTATAGTTCTTCTAGTTCTGGTTCTAATTGGCCCTAGTTGACTAATTAGAGCTAGGTCTAGATCCTCTAATCCTCATAATTAGAAGCCCAGTGTGTTTCTAATCTCCTCCCTCTACTTCTCCAATGACGATTAGCTCTGGACGGCAAAGCGCTGCCGGATCGTGAAGGTTGCATGCTTGCAACCAAGTAGAGAGGTTGTGCTTTTGGTCATCGGTTCGAGGGACTATTTTGTTGGTGGTTCGCGGGATCGTTCATCGACGATTCGAGGGACTCCAAGTACGATCTACATCAACACGTTCTTCTTTCACTGTAACTCGGTGACAGTAACAATCGTGATCCCAACCCGTAATGTATTTTCATAGTGTTCCTGGTTGATCGTAGGGCGGGTTTTTTATTTTCTACTACGTTTCCCAACATGTCCAGCGCGGGTCAGCACAACCCTAGCATGAGGAGGCGTGCATCATCGCTTGTTGTGTGGCCTTGGCGATGAGGGCCTCGTCCTCCTCAATGACGACCTTGTGTTGCGCGACAGCGGCCTTGAGGGCGTACTCGGTTGCGGCTTTCCTCTCATCCTGAACGAACCTCAGGGCTCTCCTTTGGCCGATTCTCGGTCGAGTCGCTCGAGCTCCGCCAGCGTGAGCTCCAACCTCAGCTTCATCGTCTTCATCTTCGTCGCGGGACGGGTGGAGGTGGCGGCCGGGACAGCGGCGGCGGGTTGCTTCAGGGGGGCGGCCATGGAGCGGGAGGGGCGGGGGAGAGATTTTGGAAAAGAGGGAGAAATGGGAGCGTTGTGTCCCCGACGGACGGGCCAGGGGAGGACAAGGGCACACGTCCCGCCCATCTACCGCGTACAGGAGGTTGCGAGTTCGACTCTCCGTGAACCCAATCGAAGCCATCACGCGCACTCGTTTTCTTTTCTTAACAGAGGAAAAAAGCTTAACGGGCCGACCCATCTCATGGGAGGGGGTTTGCGCTTCAGGCGCCCATTAGTAAAATGGCCTGTAAAGGGCGCCTAAAGCGTCAAATAGGAAGCGTCCGTGCATTTAGCTGGACTGAATATTTAACTCGGCCGGGGGCCGATATCATTGTATTACTGGGCCAAGCAATGGGCCAGCATCGGCTAGCCAAGTCCAGGAAGCATCATTGTCTCAAAAAAAGAGAGTCCAGGAAGCATCAACGAATCTGACGTACTCCATTTGTGCCCCGTCTCCACTCCCGCTGCCGACTCCGGCGACCACCATGGCCACTCGCCGGAGCCCCGCCACCACCCACCACCGCTTCCTCCGCTTGCTGCTAATCAGCTCGTTCCTCCTCCCCCTCTCGTCCGCCTACCGCCCCGGCGACATCATCCCCATGCTCCGCTCCGGCCAGTACCACGGCGTAATCAGATCGAACCATGCCCTTACCCAGAGCTAGATGCTCCGTCGCGAATTCGTTCGTTTCACCTCGTCTGACCCGTGCGGTTCTTGTTGCAGTCGAGGTCGGTGTGGTTCGACGTCATCGGCCGCCACTGCCCGGTCTTCGCGGTCAACCGGGAGGTGAGGGTTTCTCAGAACTGCTCCAGGGTTCGATCTCTGGGGATTTGCATGTGGGAAGTATCGGTGATTTGGCTCTCTCGTTCGTGCAGGTGCTGATGCCGATCCCCAAGCCGACGGGGTTCACCGGTGCGGATCCGTATAAGATGTAAGATTTAGATCTCCTAGCTTAAACTTGTCCTCAAGATTTTTTTGACACTGCTACCCTGGGACGTTTGAGGCAAATTGCTTGTGTTAATCAGTCAATTTGGCTAATTGGTTCCAAGACTACAAGATGCTGGATTTTCCAGGGTGGATGGAGGGTTAGCCTAATGTTATAGGCGCACCGTGAATGAATGATCACTGTTGTTTACTGCAATTCATAATGCAGTTTGCTGCAGAAAATTCATACATCCATGCCATGAGACATCTGATTTCGCAAATGCAAATTGGTGTTACATTAAATTCTGTATGATCATTTCATGAAAGATCTAGTTTGCAAATCTGACTTGGTGATATACTACCACTACTATGACTCCTGATTTATGTTTATACATTCTGCGATCCAGAAGGTTTTGTGGTATGCAAAATTTATGCTATCTCGCGGTACTTGTTTGGTTAAAACATATTGAACTTAGTCTTAGTAATGATGAAGTCAAGGAAATTGGTAATGTTGCTGGCTTGCATGGTAAAAAAATTATATATGATAGTTGTACCATATCTGTGTTTTGTGAATGATCTGTTTGAAGCAGTGTTCAAGAAAGCGTTTTTAAGCGCTGAGCGATGGCACACCGCTTCGCTTTAGCCCTAAGCGGTAGATTAAGCGTTTTTTTTTAATTTGACCAGAATTTGGCTGTTTTTGAACTACTTTTGCTTGTCTGTTTGCGCAATAAATGGCAATATGCCATTTATCTTATTATTAGGCTCTCTTTGGAAACTATTTCCTTCATATTCTAGCAAAATTCTAGCCACATGATCTCTATTAGGTTATGATTATTTGGAGTGAACTGCATTTTAGTTGTTATTTTGCTTGCCATGTGAACCTGATATGTATTCGCTATGAACTGTATTTTAGATGCTATTCAATTAGCCATGTGCCATGTTTCCTATTTCCCNNNGTATATTATTCAAAATCTGTCAAATTCTAGCCAATTTCAAAAAACGCTTAAGCACGGTTAAGCTGCAGTTAAGCGCCCATTGCTCTAAGTTGTGGCCTTCCGCTTCACTTATGTTTTCCGCTTTTTTGAACATTTGTTTGAAGATATGTGTGTCTTACATGGTCCTTCCTATGCAGAACATTTCAGATTGGACACGAAAAGTTCCATGTTCCTTGGCTTTATGTTATTAATCGCAAAAGCTCTGAAGTTCCACTGATTGATTTCCATTTAGTGAGTCCCTTGTTGACTGTTATATATGTAATTCCAGGGGAATACTTTCTTTCTGATTATAATTATCTACCTTTGATTATACAGAAATACACTGGAAACGATTTGCTTGGTGTTACGGCTAAAGTAGTGGACATGCCTCACCATTGTATGTAATGCTATCGCCTCTCCTCACAATATATCCTTTTCTATGTATTTTAGAAGTTTATATCCCCAGCATCTGTAGTGATGTACAGTATTTATTGTCATGTAAGAAAGTACCATGCATCTACATTCAAGTTGGATTGTTTGACCATGTTTTTAATACTAAAAGGAAGACCATGTATTATGTATACATGTGTTTCTCGGATTTTCTGTTTCCAAAAAACTAAGTGTTTCTTGTGATAGCATGAATTCTTTGACAAGATTAATTTGTTCTTTATTTATCTTTTTTGGGACTGAAAGGCTTTGTTGTATCTGTTTGTTCTTTCTTGTGATTCATTATAGCATGTTGTCCAGTCAGAATGTAGTGCCTTATCCTAAGTGTTGCTAAGGGTTCAAGAGAAACTGCAAATATTTGTTTTGCTTTAGTCAAGTAGTCAACTTCTTTTACCATGTAGTAAAACAGTGGTGTGCTATTGAAGCATCCTTTGTATGAGCATCAGCAAGATACTCATGACTTCCTCTAAATCCATCTACGGATATTATTGGCCTGCCGCAATGACACGCTTTGTTGGAAGGCACAAGACTATTTATGTTCTAGGATAGATGAACTAACATTAAGTGTAGGTTTTCCTGTATTTTTTACCATGTAGTAAAATGTATAGTCACTATGTGTGTGTTTTCCTTTTAAGTTTCTGAATTGCGTAGCCTAGTTGCTAACCCATCTGTGTTTCGTTGGGCAGTTGTGGAACTTCATCCTGACATAAAGAAGAATTTCTGGGATCAACAGAGTTGGCCAAAATATGTACTTGTTCGTTATACATGGTAAAAACTGATCTGGCCTTGTTTGCATTGATAAAACTTTGTTTCCAAGTACTAGTGTGAGAAAACTTTGAAGCATGACATTACGACAAAATAATTCTTTTGTACAGGGAGGAACAATCAGAGATAGATGTTACTGCAGGATTCTATGTGTTATTTGGATCTGGTGAGTTAATCTCCCAAACCAAAAATATATATAACTGTTTCGTCGTGCCATCTTCCATATTATCAGCTGACATGTGCCATAAACTGAACATATCATTTGTGAATTGTGATACCATTTATGCTCATAGTATGAATGTCATACTTTCCACGTAATAACCCCTGCCACACTTGTACTCTAAAAATGTTTTCACTATTGTATGCAGGCCTCGTTCTTTCCTTCATCCTTGCAATCTATGTATTGCAATCATCTCAAGAAAAGTTAACAAGGTATGATTATTCACATTTGTTATAGTTTCAGGATATAGGCTAATAATGTTGCCACGTTCTTGGTGAAATGAAAGTAACCAATATAAAAGATTGAAACAATGACATTCTACTATCCTTGCAATCCAGCATGCTTAACATTTTTTTTAGGGAACATGCTTAACATTTCTTTTAGGGAACATGCTTAACTTCATGCCCATCATTCAAATGGGAAGGAAATCTGCTAGTGACACCGACACCATTCTGCTTTGCAGGTTTGTGCGAGAAGCGGTTTCTGATAGCAGTCTACCTGAAGGAGGGGTTGCAAAAGTTGAGTGATGTTTCCACGAGGGGCTGTTGGATTATCGACAAATGTCCACTTATGGAAACACCGACAAAGACATTGTGAACTCAAGCTCCCAAAATTCTTGGGAGCGTGGACAATAGCATGCATCTGAAGAACCGGTGAACCATTTTGTATGCATGCATTGTACGGAACTGACCGTTATAGCATGGCAAGTTAAATGAGAGATGAATTGTAGGTTTTTCCTTGGTATAACTGAACTTCTAGCAAACTGGAGTATGTGCAGTTGCTAGCTCATTACAGTTTTGATATATGACCTGTGAGATTTGAATGTTGCAAGAATTTGTGTTATATGTTTTGCAGAATGTGTTGGTAAAAAAGGGACTGTGACACCTCTATAGATACATTTCCACAAGATTGGTACGGATGTTTCCTCCTTTAAATATAGTTGTTTGTGTTGTTATGGTAATGAATCTGGTTATTTTCAACTCCTTAAACTGAAATGTAGATCACTTGCATTATTACTATATGGTCCAAGGTAAATCTGAAATTACAGTTACAAACTTGAACCTATAAATACTTTAAGGTCTTGCACAATTCTTGATCTCAGGACCTTTGGTACAAAAAGAATGGAGTCTATCTGCGGACCAATGTCCCAACGTGAAGTACAGTGAGAAGATGTGGGCCATATCCAGATACAATTGTACAATATCTGCTGTCTAGTTTCATGGTAGATCTGCAATTTTGGAAGGGAAAACCCTCCAAAGAATCAGACCATTTTACTGCTTTTAGATAGTGACGCTAAATAAACGCAAAATTTGTAACTGACATGTCCATTACTTGTAACCGAAATGTCCATTCTTCATTACTTGGGTTGAAAAGTTGGCTTCCATCCCTACTATCTGCTTACTAAACTGAATCCTGTATAATGCCATCCGACGTCTAAGAGACGAAATTTTCACGCCTTTGAGTACTTTGAGCTCCACATCGGTACCTTCAAAGGCTCGTCGTCATCACCTCCATTTTCAACTTTGCTCAAAGAATCAGAGATCAAAGGTGCCGAGTCACCTTCTTTTGACTGCAATGTAGAGAACACATAGGGAATTATAAACAATAATGAAAATTAATGAAGCTAGAGAACCACATGATATGATACAATAGTTAGATGGTACTTGCAGAATTATTGCAAATAAAAAACTAATATTAACAAGGCATGGGATTTGAAAAGAAAGGTACCTGCTGTGCAGAGGCTTCTGTATTTTTTGGTTGGGTCTCTATTGAGCAGAAGTATGAATATAGTACCATCCCAACTACCGCAATTAAGATGCCAAGTATGTTTCTCCAGCTAAATGGATCATGAAGCAAAACGTAACCGAAGGTCAAAACTAGGCATGTTTTAAGATGGCCCAGGACTTGGTAAGTAACAGGAGATGTCTTTCCGATCACAAGAAAGGTGCTGAAGTTTACTGAGACCGATATCAAACACGACAAGACGATGAAAAACTGCACACGGAACAAGAGGAGAATCAGAATCAAATTAAACAAGGTCAAAAGAAGTCTGCCAAAGCTGCTTCGTGGCTTACCACTACGTTAGATGTGTAATTGAAAGCGAAGACGTTTTGGTTAGTCAGGAATCCATCAAGGAACGGGCCGATAAGGAAAAGCGTCAATGACTGGTAAGGGCAAGACTGGTATAGCAGCTGGGTTGAAGAAACCTTGAATTTCTTCTGGATAGTGTTTGTCATCTGGTAGCTGGTTAAGGACTACAGAACCACACAACAAAAACGGTAGTAATACATGAATGTAACAGAGTAGTGATGAACAGTCATCACATCAAGTGTGTAACTTGTGGATTATACTAAAGAATCTGATCGGCTGTGGGTGCAAATTCCACTTTCTCTGACCAAAAAAGATGCCAAGAAATTAGAATTTGTGGAAGAAAAAGCTAACAAAAGCTGTCATCAAAGGATACGATTTGAGCGATGCAAGTCGTGATAATTGCCAGCAGGGACAGTATGGATCCCACGGCATTGAGTTGCAAATCAGTCACAGTTGCAACACCAACACCCAAAAGAAGCACAGAAAGGGAAATCTGGATAGTCCGGCTGCAGTCAAGTCAGAAAAATGTTTAGATGAAGATGGTATTGAAGTAATGCACAGAATGTGGAAAAAAAACACAAACCTGAACTTCTTCCTGAAGAAAAGAGTCTCCAAAATAACAGTGCAGGGGATGATGGCCAGTTTTGTCATCTAGACATGGAAGGACAATTCAGCATCAGTTAGGTGGATTGATTAGTGCAGAAGGAAGGGTGATATTTAATAGCAATTAATGCTTGTACAAAATGTTGCAACTCTAGCCAAAGTTTCTTGCACAAACAAGGTAGATAGTACTGCACAATAGTTAGAAGATATAATTAACCTGCAGCCTTAACTCGCAAAGTAACTATTGTTGTACCGCCTAGCGAAAGTAAGTGCTTTACATTTTTACCGTTGTACTACCAAATGTACTAAGTGCAGAACTGGACTGAATTAACTATGAATCCTGACTATGGTACGAGAATCAACATAAAAAGATCGCATAATGTGTAGTACCTGGTAAAAGCCAACAGAATTGAAACCAAGACTCAGATTGAGGAGCCCAATAGAGATGCCATTGAGCACTCCGAATCCCATGACAGTTCTTGAATCAAAAGCCTTATGCTCGAAAAACTTCATCCATAGTGCCACATGAAGGGAGCAGAAAGTGACCAGGAGATGCCAGCTCGTCAAGGTGGTAGCTGCAAAACACAATTCCATGTCGTAGGATATCAGTATCAATAAACTCACTGGCATCTCATATTCACGTTCACTCTTCAGCACAAGCTCTCTCTATTCTATTCACAAGGAAATAAGCAACATTCAGAAAATAGGAAATGCTGTAAAAATGTACCAAGCCAAAGCTAGCAATTTTTTGAACAGCACGTCTACATACACTCCAGACAGCATTCAGGTGCAGCGCAAACAAACAAAGATACTACTCCCATCTGTCAAGCTACCGAAGCAGCAAGCAACCAGGGCATGCTACACAACCTTTTTTTTTTTTGAGCGGTAGTCACTCTATCATTTTACGCCCATGCTCTCCTGATTTCTACAGTATGCTGCGACGAATCACAATATATAGCTATCAAACACACCAAATTCAATTGGCACTCCTTGGCCAAAGCTACCACATAAGCTGAACATCATCTGGTGCTGATAATCTAAACCGTGCACGTGCACAACCCGAGAGCGGAGCACACATAGATAGACAGATCTAGCAAAATCACAGAGCAGCAAGCACGAACACGTACGTAACGAATCAAGAAGCTGGGAAGCAAGAAACAGTTAGATCTCACACCAAAGGTGAAGCCGAGGGAGCTCATGAGGGCCTTGTTGCAGATGACAATGGATACGGAGGAGACCACGGAGAGGCCGAGCGCCCCCACCGTCCCCAGCTGGAACTTCTCCCCTCCGACGCCCATCTCCGCTGCCACCACCCTCCAGACGACAGCGCCACCAACAACAAAAAAAGATCAAGCCTTCCCGATCAGACGGCCCGGGCCACGCCGCCGGGAGCACCTGCGGGCAAGAGAGACGCCATTTCGATCAGCCAATCGAAGCAGCGAGCGCTCTGCCAAGAAACGGACGG